>NQII01008330.1:3046-72869 GCA_002778355.1 Clitarchus hookeri
GGGGGGTCAGTCTCGTCTGTGTAAATACCCATGTTATTTTCAGTCAAATAAAAGACTTGTGTGTTAACTAACTGAGAATAAGGGTATTTGTTCACCCCTTATGCAACAACTACAGGTGGCCTAAGTCTGCACCAAAGTACAGTAAGTCAGTACCCTACTAGTAACCATCTTGTATAACTCAGGTGGGAGTAGCGTCAATCCCTTCTATTAAAACTATCAGATAGAAAAAGTAATTATATTTACAAAAATCTTTACTTGTATTTTCAATGTAATGCACATAATTTAGTATATTTTGTTATTAATTATGTACATATACCTTTATTATAAATTAGTTAAATTTCAAAAGAAAGAAATTTTTTGTAAACGGTAATATAGTATTAACGCGATCTTGTTATAACTTTGTAATAAGCTGAACTGACGTTCTGCTGTGCAAGTTACATTAAAAAATTAATGGTATCTGTAGAATAACAGTTCTGTAAATACTTTCTCAGAGCAGAACAATTTATATTTTCGTCCAAATATCATTAATCTCAACCTGAAACAAGCTTTGCTATAGCAATTTTGCAGAAATCTTAATTAGTTATAAGTATGAAGCCATCCAATCAGCGTTCGCCGTTTAAACAACTCCGTCTCAATCCACCTCTTAGGTGGACTGGTGCAATCGGGCTTATTTTCCGTCTTAATCAAGGTTTTGATGACATTGAAACGTGTTTCGAGATCGCTATCTCAAGCAGTGACAATGGAACAGAAATATTCAGTATAAGTCAGCCGTCGTGAAGGCCGCCTTGTTTGCATGCGATTGAGACAAGCCTAAGCAATGTTCATGAAATGTAAATACGAACTTCAGATACTTAATATGATTGTCTTGATGAAACTTGTGTACAAGATATGTTTGTGAATACCGCCCTTGCTCTCTTTATATCGAGATAGTTACCGCGTATGTATCTTTAAGAGGCGAAATAGTTTTCTGAAACTCATAGTGTCGCCCTGGTGGTCTTTGGGGTATTTCATGACTGTATTTATACTAATAAAGGCAGGCCAACAAGGTGTCTGTATGAAAGGCAGTTCAAAAGAAAATGACTACTGACGTATTGAGATTAATTCTGTAACAAATGCGCTCCCATATAGAGGAAATATCTATAACAATACACCGAAGAGGATAAATATAACATTTTATTCTATTTCCGCACAAATAAATTGTTTCTGGAATATATTTTTAAAATAAAGACCTATTTAATTTTTTCTAGTGATATCCTCCAAATATACGCTCTGACGTAACCACAATACCAAAAACAGACTCGACTGCAGGTTAGTGCTGCTATCTCGTAATGCTAAAAATGAACTAGAACAACACTCATAACTGACAATTTTCTTTATTAATGGAAAATGTAACACAAGACACTTTGTTTTAACCGAGAAATATATAATTTAGAAAACGGGTTACTGATTTCAGAACACAGCTCGCAGTATTGCCAAACATACCAGACGCCATAAAGGGAGCCATAAAGATATGTGTTACAGAATAGCACGTAAGGACAGTCACTAGTAACTGTCGTTTCAGCTGTCGTTATCGTAAAACTGCCAACAGTGCGTATGTTTAAGTTATAAAATAGAGACCCTTTCCTATGTCAATTCTGCTCCATCGCTGTTCTAAGGAAATTCGAGTTTCACAACGCTTGGTTAAGTGGTTCAGCTTCTTGAAAAACAGTTATCGAAACTTTAATTTTTGGTGCGTGCTCTACAATCAAAGAAAAGGGGTTGTTACATTCAAAATTACAAAATATAAATGACTTGGACCTAAAAATAATTTTATTGCATCGGTTATTTTAAAAAGAAAAACATGCAAGTCGTAATTTTAATTTTAAAGACATGACAAATTACATAAAATAACTGCAACGTAGGTATAACAGTTAATTATTCTAAAAGTTCGTATTTGCGTATATATTTTGGCATAGAGTGATTTAAATCTTAAACCACTAACTTCCGGCAGCATGTAAGTGTAAGTTGTGAGTATTCATCGTATTGCGAGCTCACGGTTAATTAAGAATTTTTTGAAATCAACTCATAGAAATTCTTACCGCAATCGCATACGTTCTAACGTAAGACACTGGCGTTCTTACAGTAATGTTCACAGCTGTTTCTGTAGTGTAGATCTGTGTGTTAACCACTATCTCATAGCGTAATACTCTAATGCGTTAATGGAACAGGTTTGATTCGGTTTTTGTACACATTATTGTAAACTTTTTTACGGTATCTCTTGGTACACACGTCGCTATTTTCTTCTTTTAAGTCTACAACTCTGAAAAAAGTTACATTTTGCGGAAGTGAAACTTATCAGTGCTTCAGAAATTTTTAGTTAATCGTGAACTACTTATGAAATTACTGTGATCGCACATTGAAAGAATAGCTTAATATGATATGCGACGTTTGAATGATTATTACAATACGGCTGAGTGATTATCTGAACAAGTATTATGAACACATGCTTGTTCATGTATTATTCTGTGTTCTCTTCGTTATTTCTTCCAGATTTCTCTTATATTTTTGCAAATGTTCTTCATAAAGCACCCTCGTTGTTTGTTTGATACGCATTGTGGTTGTGTTTTGTCGTTTTTCTCCTGAAATCTGGCCAGATCCCTACTTGGAATTATATGTAAATTACATATGATTGTTTTTTTTTTTTTGTGATTTATAATAGATTCCTTCTTGAAATTATACTCATGTTACATACTTGTCAACAACAGCTAACTCACTCGTTTATGTCCCTATTTTATTTTTATTAGGTGGTTTTTTTACACTGAATGTTTTCTGCTACTATTAAAATATGTTTCAATGGCTTAGTGCCCATAATAATAGTTCAGAAAATTATATTATAAATACACCAACGACTACGTCATTAGTCTCTCCAACGACACTCGTATTTTAGAGATACTGTAGTATTAAAATTATCACCAGATCTCGTAACAACTCTTCATGTTCAGGAAATAACAGTTACAATTTTTTTCTCGCAACCGAGTCACTCGGTGACTGCTCCTCCGTCCAGAGAACCGAGTGATTGAATTGCAGCTGAAGAATTTTTTTCTCGGTCGATCAACTGTTCCACAGCCTATAAAATTTTCTCCGTAGCCTGACCACAAAAGCTGGTCTCGTCGTTTAATTCTAAATGGTTGGGACACTTTTCTTCGTTGGTGATCGAGAAAAGATGAAGCAACAAGGAACTATGTGCATCTGGTTAGACGCGAGGAACTGTGGTCGTTATAACTGCGTAGTTATAAATTATTTTATCCGCACTGATGTCTGCTTCTGTTTTTGAAAGAGAAATATACAGAAAAAATTCTGAAGATATTACAAAATCGTCATCAATTTTGAATCTGCTTCCTCAGGTATAAACGTCTTAAACATTTTCGTTTACTTGTGATAAACCAAATGAAATTAAAACCAGAGTTTTCTTTTATAAGTGGTTATTGCCCTTGAGAATTTATCTACAAATATTTACTCTAAACAAAAATAAAATAATTCCCTTGTTGCTCTAGACTTTTAAGGGCATTAAAACTGTTTTCTACATTTTTAAGCATATGAAATCCCTTTTCGTTGTGATTTGTAACACCATTCTGAAAAAAAGTATGACAATGGAAGGAAAAGACTTTTCTAAAATATTGAAACTAGTTTTACGAGTTTTATATTTATATAGTTTTCGCACAAACCTCAAAATGGTACAAAAGCAAAAAGTTCAAAATAGTTGCACATGTTATTATAATGTACGGAAGAATTTTTCTTAGAATTTTGTAATGTAGTTCGCCCGTATTTCAACTTAAATTTTAGGGATTAAATGCGAAGTTAAAGCAGACAAAAGTTAAATCCTTGCGCAGGTCAACAAAGTGTCGGATTTCAAATAATATGCAACGTGTTAATAGTGTGCATTCAATCAATATTTTATTTGAAACCAAAGTCTGTGTTGAAATAATTTTTTGAATTTTTGCAAGTCAATATTTTAATTTAAAATTCTCTTTTAATGCTAAAAAAAAAACTTATGATGTTTTTGAAATAATTTGGTTTTTTTATTATGTTATCGTTTATATAATGTCATGGAACTATAAAACATAATCAAACTTGACACTTGAAGATTCTTAAGGTCTTCTAGTTTAAACGGAGTAACGAAATAAATTAATCGTCTGAATGGTATTTTAGTTGTAGTTACTTTTAAACAGTTGCAACAACATCAAAATACAGTATGAGTTCTAACAAGAAAATTTAAATAAAATCGTAATATTTTAATTATACACAATTCACAAAACGACAGGATTTATTGTAATGGTAAGGCAGTCGATGCCAGCTTTTTACCTCATCACAGCCATAAATGTTTATCCTTCCAGGTGTGACGCAGTGTATCAGTGAGACTTTCATGGCATAACTATCTGAAACGCAACAGCTTACCATACGAGACTCTACAGTGCCATGCATACTCAAGCAGAAGTCATTATCTCATATGTCGCTGCCACAGTCTCCTGTTCGACTAGGCCACACAGAACAGGCGCAGAGTTCTGCAGGGCGTGTCGGATGAGCGGAGCTCCAATTACACACATCAAACTAACGTATACTTTTATGACACCTAGTCGGTCACAAAATTATAATGCGAAATGATAGCTTCTCTTTTAATGAGTCAGCGTAATAATTGTGTGTGCTCTAAATGGGCACGATTGTGAGGGCCTGGAGCTTGGTGTTTTGCCAGCAGTTTAAGGTGTCTCGATCTACTGTTGGTAATGCCACTTTCAGTTGTAAAATTTCTTGGAAACGCAGGCCTCAAGCTTCTGTCATGTAGACCCAATAAATAATCTAATCAACACAGGCGAATTCTGGAGAGTACTATAAGAACAAATCTTCTGACAACGGTACAAATGACTGAGTATCGATGCCATGTAGTCGCCGATAACACGCATCAATGCCCGACGTCGTGTGTAGGGGTACAAAATTTCATTGGACTGTGAAGCAATGGAAGAAGTTCTTATGGAGTGATGTATCACGGTACATGATCTAGCGCTCTGATGGACATATGCGGCCTTGGCGGATGCCTGGTGAACAATATTTACGAGAATGTGTTGTGTCTGTATAAAATTTTTTTTCGCGGTAGTGTTACAGTCTGGGTCTGTTTTACTTCGTTAGTCTTAGGTCGTTTGATTTAATAGATGGATNTTTTTTTCGCGGTAGTGTTACAGTCTGGGTCTGTTTTACTTCGTTAGTCTTAGGTCGTTTGATTTAATAGATGGATCGACGAGACGTGTTATGTTCCAAGAATAACACGCTTCCCAAAACGTTCTATTAGTCAGAACATGACCTTTACCTGTGCCTGCTTGATAAGTTTGTTGTTGATAAAGCAATGTTAATTGCATCGTAGTTTGAAGACAATCAGGTTGTCTTGCNTGCCTGCTTGATAAGTTTGTTGTTGATAAAGCAATGTTAATTGCATCGTAGTTTGAAGACAATCAGGTTGTCTTGCTTATCTGGCCCGGTCAAAGGTCCTTCTTGAATGCAGTAGAGCATATATGGTATGGATTAGGGCTTGGTTTCCTTGTCCGATCCACTCTACCAACAAACAAACGTCAACTACCCACCACACTCTGAAATATAAACAGTTAAAACTGCTTTAAATCAGCAAATTCGACTGTAGATCTGTTGAAACTGATCCACTTGAATAATTGGCATTGCACTGATAATCTAAGTTGCTGATATTCACAGATTAAACGAAGAGTCCTAATGGTTCCTAGTGAACTGCACTTTCCTGGTAGTAAAACCTCGCTGCATTCCAACACTTAGATAGTAGAACTCGTTAACTGAAGATTCATTAAATAATTCTAGTTACTGAAATCACTTATTGAAATATAGAGTTCATGATACAGGAATAAAGAATACCAATTCCACCAGCTGTGCACCAGGACTTAGTAGAGAACTTATCAGGAATTGTAAACCTGCAATAACAGCAAAGAGAGCCCTACGTTACGTTAGTTACTTGGCTAGAGGTTTTGGTACCGACAACATAAGGTATATAGTGACTTCTGGCCAAGCAATGAACCAACTTAATGAAGACGGAAACTGTAAAGGCATTCCACACAAAATTATCACATCCCGCGTGTTATACAATGTAAACAGGGTTGCGGAAATGGAGCTCTGTTGCCCAAGTTGAGATCTTTTAGTGTGAAAATAGAGTATAGCTATAGTATTCAGTGCTTTAGAATGTGTTCTTGTAGTGTCGTGTGTACAAAATAGCTATGGTAACATTCCGTGGGTAGTTGTGTGGATTTGAAACAACGCTTAATTAGTTTAACAACATAGTTTTTTGTTTGTTATTTAGTTCACATTTCGTTCTATATTAAAATTAATTTGCTTTATTCCTATCTGCAGCATTATCATACAAATAACCCCACATAAATATAATTTTCTAGTGCCTTATTCAGAACTGTTTTGGCTGTACGTTTAAATTTTTATCAATATGTGTATTTTATTAGAGCGTTCGGTTGCTTACGCAGTATGACCAATCCGTGCATTATATTGGTCATAAATAATAAAATTTTACTTAAATATCGAGATTGAAGTTAATAGAGAGCTTATAAACTTCACTTTAAGAAATTATTCGAAAATTTACTATATAAGTGTTTTTTGAGAGTGAGAAAGCGCGAATGGTAAAGTTATTTCCCATATATTCATGACAGCGTTCCTACATTTGCTCAGGAAGCAGTCAAATGCGTAGGAAACTTCCCGTCTTTGTACAGTAGCGATGCTAAACATTCCATATTTGTAGCCAGATGTGTGATATTATTTAAATACTATATTTGGGTTAAAAACTGCCAATGCAGTTTAAGAACTTTATGAAGAATTTCTTAGAGTGTAATTTAACTTTACTCATATCTGTTAACAAAACATTCAACAATATATGATATGAAAAAAGTGCTGTATTTTCAAGAATCGGAAACTCGCCAAATCTTCCTCACAACCTACGTGTGCCCTTTTAGTCACACGGCACACATCTAAGCAATACACAAGTTCTGACCATACTTTCTGTAGCATTTCACCATCACTAGAGACCTGAAAAATTCGTGTTTTAATTTCGGGACAAGCTATAATTCAAAACCCCGTACGTTTGTATTGCTAATGCTAATGGTCTACCCGTTAAATTACACCTCCTGGACATTTCTGAGCCTATAATAAATACACAGTAAAATGCAAACCGAATCACAGTCTTCCGCTAATACACAAAGCAACCAATGAAAAGTGATATCTGCATGATTCTGCATACCAAATATAGAATATAGCCTATAGGTCATTGTACTCACGAATTTTTTCAGGTCTCTAACCATCACTGGTTATCACAGCACCACTGATGCATTTTCTTGGATCTGCATGTGTTGTAGGCTGTGGTGGGACGTAAACAACGTTCTTAACCCTTTCATTCCCAAACAAATTTACAATTTTTACTATTGCAAATTAGAAAATTTTTGATGCGCACTGTTCTTAAGCTGGCAAATGAATTGGTTTCATGATCACGACCAACAAGCTGTAGTCATTGGCTTGGTAATCAGTGAAATGAACTAGTCCTAAAGTAAATCAGTAGCACGGTTATCAAATCAGTTACACACAGGGAAGATAACTAGGCACTGAGGTTCGTAGAGTACAGTAGCGGTCAAACATAAGCTTCCTGTGCAACATGTTGACGATTGTCTACAATGGGCGTGAAAGGGTTAACGTACCCCCAAAGGAAGATTTCACATGACGTCATATCATGTGTGTATATATATATATATATTTATTTATTTATTATCGAATACAAAACAAACTTGATAAATCTAATATTCATGACAGAAAATAAGAGAAATTGTAAATTCTTACAACTTGGTAACATTCAGAAATACATTTCTGACATTTGAAGTACTAAACTAACTACAGATAGCCAGGCCACGAGAGTCTTTTGAGTTCTACATGTGTTTCAAAATTAAAATATGTAGCGCAAAAATTTACCGAAATAATTGTTTCTTATTTTTTCATCCTCAATTATACGTATAATTAAGTTCTTTAAAATTCAGATACAGCAAGGAAAATTGTATCAGGAACAGTCCTCGCCAAATTGTAAACCCATTCCTAGTCGTTTCGGAGTATATGAGTCAGACAAAATTAAATTTGAATTTTCACCTGCCTCATGTGAATAAATGTTGTGCAAAGAAAGGTTGCCGATAAAGGACATATGTACATTTTAATTTTGACCACCTGAAAAGAGTATGCGTTAGATACGGAAATATTTGAAGAAACCAAGAAAATGCGTCGTACTCGAAGCTTACTGATTAGTCGGTTTGGACATACCTCCCAAAAAGGAGGTAGCTGGAAAAATTGAACTGAAAAGGTTAGAATACCGTTAGGAAATACTGAAAATGGGAAAGGCATGTGCTAGATAAACGCCTGTGGCTTGAATGGTTAGAAAACGGCCAAAAGGGAAATAACATAATATAGGGGAAAAGTGGCTGAGTATAAAAAATTTCAAGGAAAAGCCACAGGGAAAATTGTTAATGGAATAATGACAAAAATAAAACCAAATTTTTTGTAAAAATTTCATAAATATTAGTTTGACGGATTTCCTAATTAAACCTTTGTTCCAAATTTCAAACCTCTGAGCTTAAATCGCTAGGACATTGTAACGGTATCCTCAAAAGCATGACTCTCGTCCTGATACCTCTCTCTTGGAGGCTGGGAGGGATGATATTTTGTTAAGGGGGAGGGGGAGAGGGCTGATGTGAAACCTTGAATCCCTGATGGAACGGTTTTACAGCCCGCTGGAAAAGGGTTTCCACGCGCAGGATTTCCATTCTTTATTAATTAATTTTAGACTAATCATAATTTTTTTGGGAATTAATATTCTCGTGCAAAGATAATCGATAAATTTCCTTATTCCATCACATCCACTGAAATTATTAAAATTATAATTTAAAATAGTTTAATGTAAAAACCTCAACTTGGCAAAGGAATTTGTAAGCTGTAAACTATAGTTTTAGCATTTGACTTATAAAATATTATCAACGAAAACTGCTTTTACAATATTTTCACTGTCCCAAAATTTGCAAAAATGATTTTTTGTAATTTAAGGTGACCTTACATTCTTTAAAATGTAGTTGAAATGAAAGTAGTTGCATTGGAATGGGTAGCCTACCAACAAATATTATTGTAAGTGAAAAATTAATTATGTCTCCTATAAAAAATATATATTTGTTACATTTAAATTGTTAATAAAAGTTTATAATTTATCAAAACTTCAGCACTGTGGTAAGTAATGTAGTATACATGCAATTTCCCTTTGTGAAATAGGCATTGGTTTTAGGTGAATCTCTTAGTTTAGGTAACAGTAAAAATACTGCAGAATTTCTTTTTAATTTCAACCGTTTTAACAAACACGCTCTTCGTGAATTCTCGTGCCATAAATCGGTTACTAGCTACTTTTCTTGACAAAAAATATCCTACGAAAGTTTCGATTAGAGACCAGAAACTGGTCAGTTAAATAAAAAAATATTTACGGTTCGTAAGCACGGTCCAACTTTTAGTCTCATGGTTGACACTCTTGGCCTTCAATAGTGCACTCTTTCAAAGCCAAGTTGCCTGTCACTTTAGTAGCTCTTCTTAAAGAGAAGTCAGGGATGCAATAAAACGGTTCAAGTGTTGTAAGGTGTCATTCACTATCCCTGGTGTCACCTCGACAAGAAATTTAGCCTCTACGCCTGTTGAGGCAGGGTCCCTCAGAAAATGGGGTCATCGACATTAATTATTCATTTTAATGTTTGGTTTGTTTCTCATTGCAATATATCGAATCTTTCGGGAGATCCGACCTCAATGCCCGTTGTTTATTGGAAGTATGAAAATAGAAAGGAAAACTGAATAGTTTAATTGTTAACTTCAGCTATATTAAAACTGTCGACTGTTACAATTTATAATACGTGACTTATCTTGTGATCCTCTGGAAGCATTCATATTCTTCGGTTTCTTTATAGCCAAGTAATGAAGTCATTATTTTTTAGGGTAAAATTCCTTTGCATGGTTTATTTCATTCCAGAAGTTTTAAATTGTATATTGTAGAAGATCTCATATCAAGCTGATGAGTAGCCGGTCCAACTTACTCATTCCTTTATCATATCAAGTAAAGGAAAATAAAAGTATTTGTACTTAACCTGTAACAGTAAGGAGAGTAGAAAACCATTACAATATATTAGTTTATTATATTTTTTATTGCTACGCCTCCAGAAATAAAGCGCACTTCTATAATTTCCGTTTTCATGAAGCGAGTTGTGTAGCCAGTTGTGAGAAAACGCGTGAGTACACGTGGCTGCAGTGGGGCACACTTGCAGGTGAAACAGAGAGTACGTGGCGTCGCGACTTGAGCCCGTGTCGGATGAGTTGTCTTGTCTTTGTCTTGTCGCCCTCATCTGTGATTGCGTGTCCAATTGGGCAGCTCTCGGACGTGTCTCGCTGTCCGATTGGCCGGTGGCAAGGGGAGGACCACCTAGGAGCTGCGTCCTACTGTCCTACAGTCACGGCAAGTCCACCATTCCGTGCCCATCCGAGCGGATAAATTAAGTACCTTCCAGACAAAACGTAAATTGCTCACCAACGTCCGGACTACAGTTACTGATCGGCATACAACACTTGCAAAGGCCTGCAGAAACATGGATCGATATGTTTCTGTTCCGTCACTATGGCTACAGCCAGTTGTAAAGACTCAATATATATTAAATGTTAGTGACACATGTATGTAACGTGTGGGTGGTTTCAACCTAATAACCCTGATAAATTGCAGGTGTATATCCTTCAATGAAAAATAAATCCACAATTTATTGCCCAAGTTTGACAAAATAATGTAACGTGGAACACTGTTCGCATTGTACATAATTTTACGAAGACCAACAACTGATAATCTTTAGCCATATTACAATTTAAAGAAATAATCAAGATGGCCACATGCATGTTGGACTATTTTTTTGTGGCATGGAATCACAGTTGATTTCCCATTGGCGGATTATTAATAATAATTTTAGACATAACGAAAAGGGCTTCCTATCTTTACTTAAAACACTTCTCTGTTATCGAGAAACTGATGCGTGGAGATCAAAGCCATTAAGACAGATGCTTAACTGGCAAGAGCATAGCACATATCACGTCGTGCAACAGAAGTGCATTTCAAATGCGCCCACAATGTAATAAGTACGTGAACCAAAAATTAATTACACAGGAGTTTTGGAAATAAATAAATGCAGGTTCCATCGTTTGCAGCACACGTTAAAATATACTGTTCGATGTATGCAGTGACGTAATGCTTACATCGAGAATCAAGTCGATTCTGTGAAATGCGATAGTTATTATCACCTTATTACGGAAACTGGTGATAAATGAAATTTTGTACTTTATTTTATTTTGTAAGTCTCAGCCCGAATAGAGCATTTAGTCATTTAAAGATCACTGCTTTCCAGAAGAAAAAAACTTTTGATTCGGAAAATTGGAGAGAACATCAGAAAGAACCAAAGCGACTTTGGAATGTCGCAGTGCTGCATCAAGACACATGTAGGAAGTACCTCGTAGTGATCGTCCGTGCATCACAGAAACTTGCCAAGACCACCAACTGCAAGTTAAAACTCTCAACAACATGGAGGACGTTGATGTTACGGGGCTTTCTTAGAGTCTTCAAACGTCAACTGGCGCAAACATATCAACACACACCATCTATAATCAATCGCTTCATGCATTTATGGTGAGAACATTCAGTTAGACCACACCACCATACAACTTGTGACGCTATTGGAAAGAAGTTCTTCTAAGGAAGTATCTGAATTTTACCATACCGTCTTCATTGCTATGGCGAGGACCTACTTGAGAACAGATACTCATTGGAGACGTCTTTGGGGAATGAATGCGAGCGCTTCATAACTCTGCCACTCTCTCGATTGGGCCCAACGAACAAAATTGTCTAGTTTGGTGACATTTAAATAAACTCGAAAGCTATTTTATTTTCAGGTAGAGTTCCTACGACTGATTGTCGATATCCCTTTCATCAAAAGCTCGGAATTGGATTCTTCTTGCACGACGACAAAACAATAGTGACGAACGATTCTACCATATCCACCACAACGCATAACTCAGACATATTAATTGGCCCTCCATGTTTCCAACCTCTATACCAAGAGCCAGATTCGATTCAACTGAAAGAGACGTTGCAACAAGAAGGATGACCTTAAACACTCTCCAAGAACTGCGTATGTTGTTGTGGAGCACAACTACCTGCACAAAATATTTTTTGGGTCCGGATGTGAACAATATTTAATTAGAAATCACAAACGTCTATTTTTAGCACACGATTTTCACATTACATGCATACATCTTTGCTCCCTAGATATAATTGTAGAGGATATTTTATGCTGTGGATGCATCATATTTATGTTTATTTCCGTGTAGATGGTATACCTAATAACGTAATCTATCTGGCTGGGAGGTTGAGGAAAGTCATTAATTTATTTATTTTCACCTAGAGTAATGAGCTACTACGTGGATTTCATAACAATGAAAACATATTGTTTTCTTTTATGTTTGAATCATAGTCGTTCCATATTCGTATTTGCAGTATTTCTGTCTTCTCTGTTTACATATAATTTTCTTATGAATAATCCAATAATCTTGAACGATTTTTCGGCAAGGCTCAGTTTTATACACAGAAAATTGTCCTCAAATGTCTTCTTGTCTAATGAACCTGTGTATCCGTGGTCGCTGAACAGTCCCATTAGTGTAGCGAGGAGGCCATATATGGTTAAAGTCCATATTCATGCTAACTAATAGTGTATAAGCCTGACTTGTAACGGTAAGAATAGGACCCCACAATGAAACAGAAGTTCCGTTGTCTTTGGATTTTACATGTGTGACTATCATATCTATAGAACCCAACATTTAAAATTTGTTTTCTTATAATTCCACATTATAACCAACGATTTCCTACCTCATAGTGTTTAGGGAATTAACTTGGGTGGGATACTTATTAATAATCACTTTGGCCGATAACGAGCTGTGTAAATAGTAGATGTTGCCCACATATTTGATAGTATATCACTGAAACATCACAAATGCACTTCCGTTAGAGGAGAGAGAGAAATCATTGCTGCATTAACTAGTTTTTGAGCTGTAAATTTTATTCAGCATTCATAAATTTTATTAGGCAGAGTATATCACTCAGATATTTTAATAATTGTATTCTCTATGGAAAACTTAATTTTTTTACCATGTAGGATGAATGAGAATTAATTTTTGATTACNATGTAGGATGAATGAGAATTAATTTTTGATTACCTTCTGAAAATTACTACAGGAGTGATAGTAATACAAGATTTCAACATTTTATCATCTCTAAGATATAATTAATTAATGGCCAGTACCGTAATAAATTCACATTTTCATAACTTAACCTCAAACGTTAGTAACGGCAGTAAAATTATAATTCTAAGATGGCATCCAACTCTCCCCCATAACATTTTTTTATTGCTTAATACATGCTGGCTGCTGCTAATGCTATAATGCAGTGTCACAGAAGTTTCTCACAGTGGCGACTGATGAGTTCTTTATGAAGTGATTTATTATGGTTCCGCGATTGTCTGTAGGCTATTTTTATACGTTACACAAAGTGGAGTGGAGTGGAGAAATTTGGGCGGTACGTAACATCAACGTTTTGAGAGCCGATGTGGGTGAAACGAGGTGAGTATGGAGTAGCGTCGGAATTCAAGGGTGGGGGGAACGAATATCCCCGAGAAAACTCGCCGACCAGCGGCACAGTCCGCCACGAATCCCACATGCGAAAATTCTGTTCGCCTAGGTGGGAGGCAAGTAGTCTTACCACTACACCACCGCGGCCCCGACACAAAGTGAAAATTAGAAAATTGCCTGCAACATCTTCAGTGTTCCACTATGTGAGATAAATCTCGGTAAGTGAGGCATACTTTATAAACTATAAAGATTGTTCAAAGGCTTAGTTGTGGGTGAAATAAAAGTAATATTTTCCTATGGAAAAAATTTATTTTTTAGCTATTATTGTGGGCATTGTGTTGTAATGGATATGGCTTATTAACGTCCATTGGTGTAATTCCTGAATGCTTATCAGGGAGCTACTTACAAAAATAACTTATGACTTAACTTAAACTAACACCTATGCCTTACCTAGGATTGGAACCCATAACCTACCGCACTGCAGACTGGCGGTGCACCAACCGACTGCACCACGGGAGGTCGGCTATTAATGTGGTTCATAAGTGTTTTCTAACCTTCGATAAAAGTTAATAACTATTAAACAAAACCGAAAACTCGCAATTGATGATAAAGGCTTAATTATGTCAGAATAAAGTGATAGTTTTACAGCTCTCACGGTATACTCACTGACTTTATTTAGCAATCTGTCTGCGATAACCTACCGTCGTTGGAACGATAGTGGTGGTAAGGCTTCGGGCAGGGTGGGTTCCAGTTTCCCGCGCCGTGAAGGTACCCGCTGGTACAGGGGAACGGCCGGCCGGATGCTGCGATGCCCAGACAGATTCGTGTATCTGCGGTGGCGATCGCGCGACACTTGTGACATCGCTTCGCTTCGCGCCGCCGCTCATCTCCGGGCCTCTCGCGGACGTGCGCTCTCCGCCGTCTCGCGGTGGCACGTCCCCTCCGGCATTTTCCGCAACGTCGAGCCGTCAACCGGAGGCTGAGCGGTGCGATAACTCAGCGTGTCCAAGAATGCCGGACCCCCATGCAGTGGCGCGAAAACCGGCGTGCACCGCTTGCCCTGGTAACATCGGGTTCCAACGGGATGTAAGTCGACAGGTGTGGTACAGCCTGTTCCACAACAATGCGCCCTCAACCGCAAGAGAACCGGCCCGTCAGTAAGTTATGTCCCAGGAAGCCTTACCCTAAACAAAAAATGAGCAGGCGAAAGTTTTCAGCTTATAACAAAATACTGAGGAGACAATTGCGTAAGTAGTGTAAAAGAACATGGATCAACCACAGTGTGTTGGATATTGAAACAGAACTTATCAGGAAATTGCGGAAAAGGTTTTCTAGAGAGTGGTGTAAACGTGATTGTAGAGCACGTACCACAATTTCTAACATCATCCACAGATGATCAGGCAGGAGTTTAAATCTTCTGTGGAACTATTGATAATTTAACCAGAAAAGAATAACCAGATTTGTAAAGCCTGCCTCTAAAGTTTAAGCACTCAATCGTAGACGAGTATGAAGGTGGCCACGGCCTCTCCGAAAAATCTGAGCTCTCGGTTAGACGTCCGCAGGCAAATGTGTACAGCTTGTGTGGCTGTTCACTGGTAATTGAACCATTTTGAAAGCCCTGCTTAGAATCTACTTTTCTGCTCATTTGGTTTTTTCTGCAATATGTCACATTCGCATTGTCATAGACCGTCTCACTTTATTCATGTTTCATTCAAGGGGAACCGTGGAAAATTTCTGGAAATTAAATGTATTAGTAATATTCCAACTGGTATTCTTGTATGTATAAAACAAGAAACACGGATTTCAGTAGTCTTAAATTAAAACGTTACACTCTAAATACAATGACAAAGCGTGGAACTATTTTCCTTAACTCGCTGCTAACTTAACTGTGAATCCGCAAACCAGTGCGAAATGCAGCATGTGTGTACGAATGAGCAGTAATTTTTTTCAAGGGGTGGTTTAAAAAGGGTTTTCGTTAAGGTCAGCAGCTTTTGCCAGAATGTTGGGTCTACAGTCAGACTAAGGTGTGAAATTTATGATCGCGAATTTTGGAGTTGCAACCATTTGTGGGCAGACAGTTGTGTCCAGCCTTTTATGAAATGAACATAGGGTAGTTTCCAGGTTATATGCATATTGCTCCAGATTGATGTTCCTTTAAACAAAGATGAGCAGGCAGGTAAGTACTGATGGCTGAGTACAGCATGACTTAGAAAAGTGGGCCTTGAACCAGACATGAACAGCTAGATGCATCAATGTAGGATTCAGGACCAGAGTTGAGCAGACAAGTTCTTATAGCATGTTCATGAACGCTAAGACCTGAACAACAGGAGACGATGCATGTTGGTATAGTACAGGTGGTAGCGTGTGTTTCCTTAGTATTTACTGAACTGGGCATTATTCCGCTAAACGTTTTAACTAAGGTCATATAATGCTGATCTTATTTGGATTTTCATAGGACAATTCTATACATTACAACGGTTGAAGTCATAATAAAAAATAGTAATTAAGTTTTTAAAGGAAGAATTACGTTCGATGATATCGTAAAACTAATTAATTAACAGTTTTAAAACACGCATATTTGATAGATGATTGTAATTTGATTAATAATCATTTCCGTTTGCATTAAAAAAAATTCTGTTTGTGTTCAGTTAGCAAAGCAGGAATAGCAACTTTAAGAATTTTTCGCTAAACATTTAACCNTAAAAAAAATTCTGTTTGTGTTCAGTTAGCAAAGCAGGAATAGCAACTTTAAGAATTTTTCGCTAAACATTTAACCATCAAAAAGTTACGCTATTTTATTCAAAAATTATCGTTTTCGTTATGAAAACTAATTAAACATACGTCGTGGTACGATTCAAATCCTATAAAACAGCAAAACGCCTTTAAATCAGAAGAGTTAATAAAGTATCGATGAGAAAATGTAATATTCGCAGACGGCAAATATAAGAGGAACAGTTACGTAAAGATCAATAACTCAAAAATTTAAAAAACGTTTTAGCAATTGTTAATAAATTCAGAACTTAAAACCACAATATATTATTATTACAGAATTGCTAATGCCGCATAATTATAAGAAGTTTCAAAAGAAGCTGTTGTTCTTTAAGAGATAAATGATTATATAGTTAAACCAGTGTTCTTGAAATATTACTCATATCTTTACATATTTCTCCTTGAGAGAATATCCGTCAAAGCGCAATCATATTGTAGTGACAATAACAGTGTGAGTGGATTTCCACAAAAAGTCTACTGTAAGGGAAAGTCTGTATTCCTGCTCGCAGTTTTAGTATTACTAAGAACAAAAAGGTAGTCTTCTTTTTTTTTTGCACAGAAGGGCACTTATTTTTTTGCTGGAGGGTAGCACGTTGTTAACAGCTTGTAAAACATACTGTANAAAAAAAATTCTGTTTGTGTTCAGTTAGCAAAGCAGGAATAGCAACTTTAAGAATTTTTCGCTAAACATTTAACCCTCAAAAAGTTATGCCATTTTATTCAAAAATTATCGTTTTCGTTTTGAAAACTAATAAAACATACGTCGTGGTACGATTCAAATCCTATAAAACAGTAAAACGCCTTTAAATCAGAAGGGTTAATAAAGTATCGATGAGAAAATGTAATATTCGCAGACGGCAAATATAAGAGAAACAGTTATGTAAAGATCAATAACTCAAAAACGTAAAAAACGTTTAGCAATTGTTAATAAATTGAGAACTTAAAAACCACAATATATTATAATTACAGAGTTGCTAATGCCGCATGATTAAAAGAAGTTTCGAAAGAAGCTGTTGTTCTTTAAGAGATAAATGATGATAGAGTTAAACCAGTGTTCTTGAAATATTACTCATATCTTTACATATTTCTCCTTGAGAGAATATCCGTTAAAGCGCAATAATATTGTAGTGACAATAACAGGGTTAGAGGATTTCCACAAAAAGTATATTGTAAGGGAAAGTCTGTATTCCTGCTCGCAGTTTTAGTATTACTAAGAACGAAAAGGTCGACTTCTTTTTTTTGCACAGAAGGGCACTTATTTTTTTGCTGGAGGGTAGCACGTTGTTAACAGCTTGTAAAACATACTGTANTTTTTTTTGCACAGAAGGGCACTTATTTTTTTGCTGGAGGGTAGCACGTTGTTAACAGCTTGTAAAACATACTGTAAGAATGTGGAGGGAAGCTGGGAACACGATGTTGATGTCATCAGGCCTACCGAGCTGCCTCCGGGTCTACCTGAGTGGGTCACGTCTGCCAGTGGAACGTGCCCATAGTTCTTGCCGACAAAGAAATGACACTTCCCACCAAGCCGCCGGGGCAAGAGTGACGCAAGTAGCAGTTGAAGCACTGTACTCTGCGTCACGACTCGGCGGCATTCACCACAGTTAATAAGATCATGCGCAAATAATGTTTTCTTGATACCACTTGGTAAATTAGCCCCTCAGTCAAGTCATGTAAATGTCAACGTGAAAGCGAGTAAATAACATTACCGTATGATTCCATCGGAGCAGATGATGAACTGGACCAACAAAGTTAATATATTGATTCGAAGTAGTTATTATATAAAACCATTCTCTCATTTTAAAGATGAACCTTAATTTTGTCTTCCTTGTTATGAACAATGAAATGTTTTTATTATTTGTTAAAATCAGTAGTAGTGAAACGCTTGCTACGAAATTTAATTCTGTGGTCTTAGAATGAAATATGTTTAATTTTGCTGCGGTAAAGAAAACTTAATAAATCCTTGGAAACAAATACATCATTGTCTTGAACTCGGAGTACAACCTTTGTGAACTGATTTGTTACAGAAAATGATGTAGAAAGCATTATACTACGTATGACCTAACGTAAATGTTAAGGGGGAAACAAGCGCAGGAAAAATGGAAGTTAAAGTAAGTTATTTGCTAAATTTGAAAAACTACNCGTAAATGTTAAGGGGGAAACAAGCGCAGGAAAAATGGAAGTTAAAGTAAGTTATTTGCTAAATTTGAAAAACTATTTGATATGAAATAGCATATTCGTGAATAGTGTTAGCCTTATTTAATATCTGCAATCTCCGAGCACTTGGCGTGTGATAACATCGTACATCATTAGGATAGGTATTAGAGGGTGCCATGTTATTGACGAACAGAAGTGTGGGTGTTTATCGATAGTTATGACATAATAATCGTGTGTACATTAAAGAAACACGAAACGTTGCCTTCATGAAACACGTTCATGTGCACGGTTCTTGAGAAAACATGCCTAGTAGTTTCTGGCATTTTGCAAATAACTATTTCTAATTTCCAATTTTAAAGTCCATTTCATTCATTTAATAATCATATAAGGTGACATGCCGCGTTATGTTTTCTACCACGTTATCCATAACGAATCATCTTACAAAGTTTGTACCTGAAGTTCACGATAATGTAAGGGTGTTAATCGGCTACATGCCATATTACATTTTCACAGAAAACGAAATTAAATTAATAAAAACTTGTTAAAATAGCATAATAATAAGCTGTGTAATAGGAAAATCAGCCATGTTATTGCAAATGAATGTAAAATTTTTTAAGCATACATTTTTTGAATCAAGAGAATAGAGAAAACATTTTTTATTTTTTATTTTTAATGTAGGCTGTTCACTGCAAAGTGAGCATTTTTAAGGCCCTGGTTACTTTTTCCTTTCAGTTATACGTTTTAAAATAAATTTTGCCATATAAGTAATAAACCCAATATGTATTTTATTGACTATTATTCCAAATGAGAGTACTTTCAAAAGTTCTCACTTTACCGTGAATAGCCTTTGGCTATGTTGAAATGCTGCCAACCCCGTAAAAATAACGCGTCAAAGTTCAAACCAATTTGCTTGTACGTTGTAATCCAATTCGCTGATTCCCGGACTAAAACAAGAGTTCGAAAACCAACCCGCAGTCGAGGCACCTTTTTGCATTTTGTATTATTTGGATTCCCATTGATTGAATCAAGAGAATCTGTGCGGTTTTTTTCATTTAACGCTAGCACGCCAGTTGTCTTCTTCTACCCCAACAATAAGAACAACGGATGTTGCGGCCGTTACAAAAAATTACAGGAGCAAAGAAAAGCAGGATGGAGGGGAAAATAAACCCGAGCAGAAATTGGAGTGGGAGGGGAAGAAATCGAAGAAGAGCGGTGGAGAGGGACAAGGGCGGTAGAAGGCGACAGAGCGAAAAGACAAGCGAGTGAGTGCAAGAATTTGTCAGGGTGTTGAAATGAAATAATGGGACGGGCGCTGGAGAAAGAAAGAGAGAGAGATTAGCTGTGGGGATACCTCGGTTTGGTTTGGGCCGACGACGCCGGCTTGTCATCATTCTGGCCAATCTCCCCTCTCACATCACACCCTTGTCCTTCAACTTTCCTGCGACTGCTGGGCCGTACATTCACAATCTATCGAACAGGTTCTGTTGCCAAACCTGGTATGAAATCTGAGCTTACAAAACAACAGACTGCCATGACAGGTGCCTTACTAGCTGGTGTATTATAAGTTAAAGCAGGCCTTCCACATGCTTGTACGGAATATGGTACCGTGAAAAACGGCCATGAGGCCTGAGGAGCCGTGGTTGGCGTAAGGGCTAGAGCAGTCACCTTCCACCAAAGCGAACTGGGTTCAATTCCCGGCAGGGTTACTCCCGGTTTCTCTCTCGTAGGGATCGTGCCGGATGATGATGCCGTTTATTGGCGTCTTTTCTCGGGTTCTTCCGCTTCCCTCGCTTTTGCATTCCGGAGATGCTTTATATCCACCTCGTTTCACCGTCACCAGCTTTCAAGACTTCGTTATTAAGAGTGTGGAGTGAAGAGGTTTGGGCGACTCTTAACATCGGGCTCTTCAGAGCCGATGAGAGCGAAGCGAGGTGAGAATGGAGCAGAGCTTCCGAATGCAAGGGCTGGGACAACGGGAAATCGCCGGAAAATCCATTTACCAGTAGCATGGTCCTGCACGATTCCGCGTGTGAAAACCCGGGAGCAATACTGCCGGGAATCGAAAACGGCTCACCTTGGTGGGAGGTGAGTGCTCTGGCCGCTGAGTCATCGCGGTCCGCTCGTTAAGAGCCGCCCAACCTTCTACTCCACTCCAAACCGCTGCGAGACTAATACATGACTGAGCACCAATAAGTTTGTGTCAGAGTGTGTTTGGACCCTACAGTGTACAGAAGATCCCGTAACCGTCCGGCGTAAACACAAACCGCAAACTCTTTCTGCAGGTCAGGTAAGTGTAAGAAGGCCAGCCAGCTGCACTTAAATCCAGCCTCGTTTCCTTTCACATTGACCCTGCCTTTGGCGAGAGCACCAAACAGGTTTCCATTTTCAAGAGCGCTGTGTAAATACAAAATGAAATTCAAGAACAAATCCAAACACCAATCGCCTACATTATATTTTTTTCAACTACTCCTTCTTAATACCCTTGCTTTATGCTTATATGCTGGTTCGTTACACTAAGCGTAAACCTGCGAATAAAATCTGCGTAAACATATGTACAGTATTTTTCTTACAGCGATTCGAACACAAATCCCATAGTACCGTAAACGGGCGTCCAATGACTACGCCGTGAAGGCTGGGAGATCATGCAGTTTAAAAACCTTAACTACGCGAGCTCAAAAAAAATGTGAATGATTGAATTTCATCTACGTGCAAACCACACATGTGCGAGGTAACAGTTCGTATTTCTCAGAGACTCCGAATTGTCACCCGTTGTTGAGAAGTAAAGGCATGTCCCCCACACTGAAGTTAGGAATTTGGGAGAGTAGGGGTCAGGAAGGGAAGACGGGAACGCCCTAGAAAACCTGTCGGTTATCGGCATAATCTGCAATCTTCCCCACCTGCGAAGTAAAAAACCACTCTGATCCATCCGGGGTTGAACTCGGGCCGCAGCACTACCAGATTTCTCGCGCCGGGGCCTAGTTATTCGTGTGCCTGCTTGCAAGTGGATGGTCTTGAGTTTGATGATCGCCTCGGCTACGGGTTTCTTTTTTGGTTGAGTGAAGATTTTATCTGTCAGTTTCGTTTAGCTGGTACGTAAGTTGTTCCTCTGATAAAGCAGTTAGACTTTCAGCAAGTTTATTATCACAATCATCACTTTAAGTACACGCGAAATGAATTAAGCAGACAATAAGATACTTTTAGTTCAGGTCAACAGAAAACCGGATAAGTGTTAGGGAAATCGAATTAAGTAATACTGTTAATAATGCTAAAGGATAAGCGAGGTTGTTTTTGAGTTAAAATGTTTTGGTCGACGCTTAAAACTGAGCTTTAACACTGTGCCTCGAGAAAGCCAACCGGCCAACGACATCGTCCTCCACGTTTCTTCGCGTGCGAAAATCAGGGTAACGTGGCCGGGAATCGAACCCAGTTCGCCTTGGTGGGAGGCGAGTAGTCTGAGTAATTCATCGACTTGCCGTCAAATATCGCTCATTTGGGACGATGAAGACGAGGCTGAAGCTTTTGCATCCCAGAGTCTTGAGTTTGAATCCTTGTTAATCTTATCATCCTACCAGCAAAAAGCGGGGCCACTCTGCTTGAGACATATTGCGTATTAGAGGCCTGCACGCGCAAAGCTTATGACATCACAAGCCCGCGCATCAGACGTCTTATTATACCTATGCGTCTATAGTCCATTCATGATTACTTCCAACTTTTCTGAATCCCTACTGTAATTCTGCTTTCAAGTTATTCCTCCCCTTCGTGCAAAGAAAGTTTAACCAAGTGTATCAAATTACACCAGCGGGACAATGCACCGCATTCGTGCGCACTCAGCTCAATAATATTTTACACTATAACTATTTCTTACTAAGCGCTACCAACACACCCATTTTCTCTCTGTGTTTGTTATATTAATTATAATTTATGTATAAAATACAAATAAGTAAAAGTTCGATTCAACCAAAAATAAGATACTTTTCTTTTAACATAATTATAAAACGCTTGTAATACATGCATGGCATATTTATAAAACAATTAAACATGTCATACATGGGGTTACATTTTTTAAAAATTTATTCCGAAAGTATGAAGATACCGTGAACAGACTATATGCACTTTACTGGGGTAGTCAACGAAACGGCGTGTTTCATGTCCGTGCAATACCAACTTAAACTTGCTCAAGAGTATAAAACTATTTTCTGCATTTCAACGTAAAAGATTTTTTTTCAATGCGATATGAAATAAGAGAGTTAAAAAAGCATGGCAATTGCAAATTATTACTTTTGAAAAACAAAGAAAAGAAAATATATAAAAATTTTAATTTAATAATTTTTGCACAAATTTTAAAATTAAAAATATTAATACGTGAGACTACTGCTCAAAATAAGTTTCCGTGATCATGATCACAGTAACTGGAAGTCACCACCTAACCGCAGGTAAACGAACTGGCGGATTTCAAAGAAACAGTAGCATGCCACCTTCAGAAAACGTTTAAGCTAAACCAAAACTTTATAAAAATATTATTTTATTTATTATTATTGTAGGAATTAAGTTAAAATCATTATATTTACAATAGAAAACATTGTGAATACCTTTTTTTTTTTTTTTTTTTTTTTTTTTCCAAATTACATAACATTTTTATTAAGAAATTACTGATCCGTCACGAAAACATAAAATTTCTTCAGAATTCATTTTGAAAAATGTTCGGCTCTCCAAACGGCGTTAAGAGTCTTCGCCACAATTTTCTACCGCAGAACTCGTCGCGGAAGTAGCTTATATATCCACTGTCGCCCTCGCCGGCTCTTGTACACAACGAGAATATGATGCTAGTAAATGGACGTGACAAAATTTTTATCAAATGCAGCTCCTAAGCTGACGTCGCTGGAAAACACCGAGTCATAAAAATAATTACTAGAATTGTGATTACCATTTAGCAGGCCAGGCAAGCTGTCACACTAATAATAAGCCGTAAGAAAAAAATCAGGATGTAACTGTGCGGGGACACAGTCGTGGGTTTTACGTTAAGC
This sequence comes from Clitarchus hookeri, assembly GCA_002778355.1. Lineage (NCBI taxonomy): Eukaryota > Metazoa > Arthropoda > Insecta > Phasmatodea > Phasmatidae > Clitarchus > Clitarchus hookeri. The sequence continues at coordinate 26,761 of NQII01008330.1, forward strand.
ACACCGGAGGTCGCGAGTTAGACTGCTTGGAAAATTTTCGCCCACGCTAGAAATTGCCGATGGTCGCCGCGGGCCCCTGCCCTCCCCTCGCACATGCGCGGTGCAAACTCGACGTTATGCTTGCATCGTAGCTGTTCACCCGATCGAACGAGACCACGTTTATTCCAATGTGTGTAATTAGTCAATTTATCGTCTCGCAATTGCGTCCTGTAAAAGTTACGTCGCCGCTTCCCGTTCTGGTACGCCATGTGTCGGTCTGATCCTTATAATCCTGTCAAGGTTACTTTCGACTTTCTCTGAAGCTGTGCACAAGTTCTACTTTCAGGCTACTCCTCAGTCCCACACAGAAAAGGTTAAGCAAGTCTATAAAACTACACCAGTGGTACAACGTACCACGTTCGTGCGCACTCAGTGTAATAATAATTTTTCGCAAGATAACTATTGGCTACAAGCCAGTTTTCATTTGTATTAATTATAGATCAAACATGATAATTTATAAATAAAACATTAGTAAAAGTTCAATACAATAACAAATAAGTCACTTGTATATTAATATAATTGAGATACATGATATACTGTATCTTGGAAACAACCAAACTCGTTATTCAGTACATGTGGTGATTTTTCAAATGCTTGATTAAAGAAGTGCGAAGTAGCTGCGAGTAGACGATAAAGACGTATCCCCCGTAGAAAGATGCGGAGTAGGTTTCATCAGTGGGCAGCGCTGGAGCTGCAGAGCTTCTGGGGAGAGGTGGCCGGTTTTTGGCGGACGGGACTGTACCGCGCCGAGAAGCTGCTGGCTACTCCCCCGGTGCTGCACCATTGCAAACCAGCAATCTGCGAGGAGGAACAGTAAAAAGCGTGACTTGTCCACGGACTGTGACGTATAATTGGATTAATAGCAGGCACGGCGTTTCTTTCCCCTGGCGTCGTTCGACCTCTTCAGGAAACCATTTCTTACCGGTCAATTAAGTAACAGTATTTTTATATTGTCCCCTCCTCCCCCCTGTTCGGCCTTTTTAAATAACTTTGCCCTGTCTTGGTCACCATTACGTTCTTTGGTTACACAGTCTTTCCTCCTCGCGTAATTAGACAGATCGATTTTCGGGGAAGTCACAATATACCTATGTATATCCGGGTGCAATACAACACTGCAGACACATAATAATAATTTCTGTCTTCTGATACTAACGCATAGGTTTTTTTTATTTATAACAAATTAAATTTAACATCCTCCTAAGGTGACATGATGGCACGGATACGTCATTTATCGGAGAAGTCATTTGGCCTAAAAAAATTTAAGTCAAATGATTTGGGTCAAGTTACTTTTAGGGTAAGTGAATTTTGGGTCAAGGAACATGCCATGTGAATTTTTATGCCAAGTAACTTTTACGCCACGTACTGGAAGCTGCTTCCCGCTTCCATGCTTTAGCGTGGGTAACGTTTATCCCCGTCACCCGGGAGACTTTGCCTCGAGCCCTTGGGCTTGTACCAAAGTTGGGGTGGGTCTAACTCACTTTCATAATGCAAATAGGCAAGGGAAAACCACTGCAGAATCATTCTGTCTAATCACCTTGAGAAAAAATCTACTACTACGATTTAAGGTCTCTTAAGGCTCCCACCTACCTTGAGCTTTTTTTCCGCTTTTGAGGCCGAGAAGTGTGGGAGCGATACGGGCGAAAATGTCAAGCACATCAAGTGCGCCATCGCCGCTAAGGTAAGGCTCTGCTAGGTGTATCTAATGGACTTTCAGTGGTTACTCTATTATTTGATGGTGGAAAGTCTATATGAAGGGTCAATGCAGGACCCGTAAGTAGTTTTGTATGTATCTGACATCTGACAATTATATTTTGAGCTACAAAGCTTTGTAAAGCAGTTTTTAGCCATTTTGTAATACTCTGAAATTGTGTTGTTGATATGCGTGATGTTTTTGAAAGCGCTCAACAGCCTTCGTCTGAAGTGTGTTCTTTTCGTAGAACAGCACGTTGGGCGCACGTTTAACAGTTACGTGGGAAAACGCGTATTTAAAACGCGGTGCAACGCAGTTCAAACGCCATGTAGGGGGTTCCTTAAACATTTGTCACACTGTCCATTTTTCCNTTTAAAACGCGGTGCAACGCAGTTCAAACGCCATGTAGGGGGTTCCTTAAACATTTGTCACACTGTCCATTTTCCCGTCAAATCGCTTCAAACAAACTTGGTCAAAGAAAGTTGGAAGATTGTGACGTCACTGAACGTTATTAGCGCCTCTATGTTTGTTAAAGAATGTTGGATGGCTTCTTCATCCTCCAACCCCCTCGATTCCTGCTCTACAACCATTAGATTAAAAAATATCTTTAAAATACACGTGGCACAAAAATAGTGATACTAATTTTAGATTGATCTCATCCTGTGTACAAATAAACATAAATGAATGGTTATCTTTTCAAAGCACTATTTAAATATTTTATCCTGCTAAGGCTTAACGCGAGAGTGTTTATAAGATGTGGTGTTGCTGTATCAGTACCAGAAATAGAGGCAGATTATTTACTTGAACTGTCTACCTCAAGTAAAAAACTTGGCTTTCTTAAAGAAGGCCATCTACAGAAATTACATATTTCTTGCCCTTCCCTATTTGCGGCAAGCGCAAATCATGGGAAGGAATGATAACTTCTGAATTTCTGCCGTGGTATGAGACTTTATAGCCCCGTAATAAATGTGCTCACTCTTTCATACATTTCCGTCTATTTTGTTTACACACGTTTTCAACGACTCACAGATTCTCAGAAGATGACAGAATGCTTGTAGTTCAATTTAATGAGTAGTTTTAAAAACCCACTTTCATATATGTTGTAGGGAAGGTATTAGTGAAGTGGGACACGTTGTTATAAAGAAAAACAAGTAAATTACATTGAAAGCATTACAATTATCTCAAAATTTGTTAACATTGTGCTTTTGTGTAAGATGGCAAAACATTTATAAAATACTGCAAATTTATGTCATTTAAAATATCAGGTTATTATTTTTGACACTTTATTTATCTGTCGATGTTATATTGGTTTTGACATGTTTAAGTATTATTTTAGGCAGCAATTTGAAAATAATGTAGTTTTTATAGGCTCAAACCTATTTATTCCAAATATATTTCAGCCGCTTTCAGTTTATTTAATTATGATAAATCAAAATATACTATATTTTGATACATATATATTGGCTCTTTATGCAGATATTCAAAAGGCTGAAAAAGTTTGGTTATTTTTCAAGCTACTGCTACCAACAATTAGGGTGTCGCCTCATTTCCAGCTATTCGTTTCCTTTACATCGAAATAGAAAACTGTTTCGCCCAACGACAATTGCGTGAAGCAGTGCTGAGAACGTATTAGTTACTGCCCGCTCGCAATCAGTGAATTGATTGCACGACATCAAGCAGATGTCCTGAGTGATGACTAACATTTGTAAGTTATTACACAGGTCGTTATGCCAGCACTCAGCTGTGATTGGAGTGCTGACGAACGAAGTGTTATGGATGCTAGATTTCTAACTTCAGCGATCTCTCGCAGCCACACTCTTACAGAATGGTATCATAAACTTTTTGTTGGGACGTTGTTCTCCTTCTTTCTCAAAGAATAGAAATCCTTCGCCAGGATATTACTGCTTGTATACAAAATCTAAGAAAAAATCGCGTGATAGAAAGTGTTTGGCACGGAGAAGAAATTAAAAAAAAATTTCCCTAATATATTTTTAGTGTAAGTTATTGTAATGCCACTGGGATGACACAGCAAATAAAAACTAAATATACATGTCCGTAGAAATGTAACTGATACGCTGAATGTATTCCATTCGGCGTGGCAGTAATATTACAAGGAAATGTTAGTTGTCGAAAATTACCTTCGCATTCACGAAAGAGGTGCGTGTTTGTGAAGAAAAGACCTGACAAATATTCAACGCATTGTAAAATGTCTATTCCATGCCCCAAAAGATTGTTTCTCAACCAAATTCGCCATGACATAAAACTGCGTCATAATTCTATCCCACTACACTATACGTCTTTTGTTTGACTTATCCACATGTATTGTAATTTTGTAGAGTTAACATGAAAAAAATCATATAACATCGGCACAGCTCTGCGAGGTTCCTCTTTTAATTTGCTTAAATAAACTCTAAACCGAATGTGCCGTGCAACTATATACCTCTCGATCTACCGCAAGACTATGGACCAGTCCTGCTTCTTCGACAAATTAAGATGAGAGCAAATGTAGGTGTCTTGTTATAGTTCAGTAAAATCGCTTCGAATGAGAACCAATGAAGATCCCTGTACCTAAAGGTTAATCCGTGTTGAAGGTTCTGTTTGCATCTCACTGAGATTCGCAGATGAAAGACGGATTACTTGGAGTGAAAGTTAATGAATAACCTCATTCGCTATTCAGGCGCCTCACTTGGAGAAAGAAGTAAAGCAGGTCCTATGTTCCATATCTGAAAATACGCGGATAGAATATTCAGCTCTGCAATGTAGGTCCATATTATCGAATGACACTTAACTTGTAACGTTAACTGGGCAATTTTTTCATCAATTTACTTTAGCCCTCAGAATGGCTCATTATAAAACTTGACTCTTAGATACCACTGATTTCAAAGGCATCAGTTCAGTATACGCCAAACTTGAATGCGGCAATCCATTCTGCAAACTGTAAAAAGGTAAAGTTGACCAGTCCAGTAACTTATCTCAATGAATTTTTTATAGACTGATTGATATTTCCTTATCCCGACATCGTGTGATTGATCAAACAATGCATTGAGAGGCTATATTGCATTTGGGTCAAACGGTTGCATCTTATGGTGTGGTATGTGTGAGTGGAGGTAAGCTTGATACGTGAACATAATGTTTTTTTTTTTAACAGCATAAAATTAATATCCTTGTAGCCCCTAAGTTCTTCAAGTATGAGAAGGACTCGTTCTTGTTTCCTAGGAAAGCCAACAATTCCTGGCAATACTCTAGCAGTAATGTAACCAATATTGTCAGCTGCAAAAATATTTCCTGTCGACTCTCTTGTATCAGAGTTACATCCAACTTACCTATTCATTGTTCATTACTGAAACCAAAAAGAGGACGACGGAAAAATGCATCCAGCCCACTTATAATTTCTCTCTCTCTCTCTCTCTCTCTCTCTCTCTCTCTCTCTCCCCATTTAATCTTCTTTACTTGAAGTTTCCAATTTTTCAAGATTCGCCATGTTACTGTTGTTATGGACCATAGATAGATACTTGTTTTATCAGAGCTGTGTGCTTTCTACTGGCATATAAATTCTACTTATCAAACAGCCAAGGGTTTTTTTTTAACAAGCTACATATATATATATGTGTGTTGACACCTCAATCTCTCTGAAGGCTTTAGTCACTTCTTCTCAGAGAAAGCTCAGGATGGCGTACCATAAAGTCATGATACAACTGCTTTCCGTCTATTTCATGTTTCTCACTGATGGGGTTAAATAGACTTACATTTGTATGCTTAGTGAATTCTATTGCTAATTTCGAAAATGCTTTTCACTGAATGGCACGAGTCGTCTTGAATTTGCATATAAAATGTTGTTAAATTTTGTAATTTAAATCCTTTAGCAATCCGCCGATCTATGGTGTTTGCAGTTTTTTTTAAGCTTAAATTACTACCAGTCGATTTTCCAACGAAGTTTATTGACCGAATTTGTTCGAGCTCCTTGTATTATTTTGTACGAAATAATATAATATGTTGTATTTTTGTCCCCAGTACATCTTTCTTTTACTAAACCACTTTCCTTTAGACATTTTATATAAATAAAAAAATAACAGTATGAGGCCCTTTTTTAAAATGATATTTTACAGATAGTGAATGACATATTTCTGTAGTCGATATATTATGACAACGAGTTGGATCATTAAAACAAATTTCTAAGTGCTTAACAAACTAGCATTTTTATTTTGAAATATAATTATATTGTCTTTGACTAACGGTAAATATAACCCCTGAAAATCCGCAATGTTACAAAATGATAAATAAAAATTTAATTTGTTCTTTAACTGCAGTTATGAGTTACTTGAATTTTATAACAGGGAAATAAAATGAATGAACAACAAAATTGAGGAGACTTATTTATAGCATGTTTTTTTTATAAAAGAATGCTTTATAATTGGGCAAACATTTTTATAGAATTTAAAGGAAATGTTTTTAGAAAAAATTTAAAGGGACTGGAAACAAGTTAAAACCCAACACTGATTTAAATTATTTAAGCATAGGCACATCTTTCAAAATGTATTTTGACCAGAATAAGGTCATTTTAATCACAGTTTCAGATAGTAAAATGAATTGCACACACAGAAAAAAAGTATACTCATGATCAGAAAACGCCAACATTAAGAAAGCTGATTTCCTTAATATGATATTTTTTTCACCCGCATCTGAATCATGTAAGGTTAAAATCTTCAATTTTGTTTACACCGAAATGGATTGGCACTTTCTTTCATCCATTTGTGGATTAAAGTTATACAACTTCGCTCACATTGTATGAAATGTCTGCAAAACCGAACGTTAATAACGCCAACAACACGTTTATGATGTAATCACTTAGATTAGTTCCAATGATCACAATAGCATATCAAACACACAAAAATATACTAGCTTATTTTTCACCAACTTGTAAACATTCATGAACTTCAAGGTGCAGATGCAAATAAAAATTAGTGAACCCAGCCACTCCAATTATCGTGGATATTTTACGCGTAGCATTGCGAAATCGAAAAGAAAGCTTGAAACTTCAATCTTTGGAAGACGGCCTCTCATTTGGTTTCACTTATTGATGGACTGTTAAACATTTTCATAGTACATATAAATATATGACATCCACCAAGTAAATGTTAACATTTTTACTTAAAGGCGAACAATTCGTGAAATAGAGTATTCGAAAATAACTTTTACGAAAATTATGAGTAATTAAATGTTTTGTTTCTTTACATAAATGGCAGTTGTAGCTCGTTATCAATAAAATTCTGCTATATGAACAAGAAAAAATACTCTTTAGAAGTTAAATAACTCTTAAAATAATAATACGCTTTTGACGGGACCGTGGTTTTTGTTTATAATGATGAATTTCCCGTTTTAAGGGATGTTCGTAGGTTCTGTGTTTCACTTTGTTTGTAATTTTAAACAGAATTCGTTCGCCATTGAAGCATTTGAAATGGAAATGAACGATAATTCGATTTTACAGTTGAGATTTGCAAAAAAAAAAATTAAATCTATTACCTTTTGCAGATTTTTACGGCCCCTGACAGTTGCACATTGTTTAAGGAAAATTTTTATGTTTTGTATAGTTGCACAATATAATATAATTTAATAAGAGGTTAAAATTAATTTAAAAGGATTTCCTTAACGAGAACACCTTTGATGTCTCGTGACTCTGACAACTCAAAACATGCAAACAAAAAGAGTATTAGTGGAGAAGTTGTGGTCGTCTGGCGCCAGAAGCAAGGAATAGCGATGGCCAGTGCTGTAAGATGATAACCACTGTTCTAGTGAGTGAGTGATGTTATTTGGGCGGTTCTTAACATCGAGGTCTTGAGAGCTGATGAGGGTGAAGCGAAGTGAGTATGGTGCAGCGCCGGAATGAAAGAGCGGAAGAAACGGAAGATACGCTGACCAGCGGCATCGTCCGCCACGATTTCCACGTGCCAAAATCCAGGGGCGATCCCGCTGGGTATCGAACATTGTTCACCTAGGTGGGAGGTGAGTATAGTCTAACCATTACACCACCGCGTCCCTTGCCATTGTTCGACTTTCCTTTTCGTTGTAACGTTCAGAAATTAATAATGTAGAAGCCAGAAAAAAAAAAAAGCAAATCGCTTGTCAAGCATAATTAACCACCGATACAGATTTCAAATCCCAGGAGATGTCTTACTAATAAAATAATTACTATATCAACATACGTGTTAAAAATTTTTTTTCTAGAAAGCCAATATTCCACTCTCGCCAAATTTTTAGACATTTATCCTTCGGATTTGTTCTATTAAATTTTTTAAAAACCACGTTTTCAGGATGGTTTAAATGGCTACGTTTATGTCTTGCTTTGCAGTTCCTCTAAGGACAAAAGCGGGAGGGATATCCAGAGAAGTATCGGCAGTTTTTTCTGTGTGTATTACACTGCAATACATGGAAGTTTACCAGATATCTCCCGTACTCAAATTCTCGCCGTAGTGTAGTGTCCGTAGGTTCCTGCTACCGGCACGGCCTTGGTGCGAAACGTCCTTTGTAAAATTTTTTTTTCCCCCTGAGGACGCTCGGTGAAACACCAGCGGGACGAGACCGCGACTGTACTTCGACGTGACAACCAGTTACGGGCCGAACAGCTTGGGTTTTAATGGTAGCTTTCCCAGTGGGGACGCGGCACCGCTTGCCACCGGCCACTTCTGTCCCGCGAAACAGCGGCGGCCCGGCCACGTCTTGACTCCGGGTGAACGGCCCACGCCCCTCCAAGCTCGGCAACAGCTCGGCTCTTCTCGACGTCATCCTAATCCCTTCTTTCGTCGAACAGTAGTATGTGACGCAGTCGTCAGACCACGTGCAGTAAAAAAATGTATCTACTCGTTACAAATAATTCATTGGAAACTAGTTTCCAAAGATTTTTTTTCTTTAAAGCTGGGATCGCAACCATCCGTCGCACTCGTCCACAGTCACCCGTCTGTATTTTTCGTCCGTCAGTTGAAAGCGATTCTCAAAAATCCGTCGTCCGTCAAACCTGTACGGCAAAATTTCAGTGTGACAACATAACATCGTGATATTTCTTTTGTTGGAGGTATATTTTGGTTGTAAATCAATTTTTAAGAAAAAAAATTGAGAATATTTTTTTTTACGTTATAAGAATTTATAGAAAATTGTCTACATTTTAAATTCCTGAATTTACCTCTAAAGATAACATACTCAGATCTACCACCTTGGATTTTATTTCGAAGTGCGTATTCGCATCTACGGAATGTCGTCGGAAGGCGGTGGCTCATCCGTCTGCCAGTCGAAAGTTAAAGTTTGAGAAATATTTGACGGATTGAAGGATAGAAAAAAATTTTGCTCTGCGATTGGTTGAAAATCACGTGACCGCCTGACGGACGGGTGACTGACGGATGCGACGGATGGTTGTGAGTCCACTTTAACTCTGCGGCTGATATATTGTACATTTACAACATATTCCTTAAGAAAAAATACAAAATTGTTTACGTAGCTTAATATTTCACTTACTTGATAAAGAAACTGCGGTGGTGTAGTGGTCAGGTTACTCGCCTCTCACCTAGGATCGTGCCGAACGATGCCGCTGGTCAGCGGATTTTCTCCGTACTTGGATTCCGTACTCCATACTCACCTCACTTCGCCCTCATCGTGTTAGGAACCGCCCAAATCTCTCCACTTACTTGTGGATACTTTAGATTAGTTTTACACTTTTCCCACGAATATTTTGTAACATTAACTCTTAATTTATTTATCTATCGTGTTACAAAAATCTTTTTGGCATCTAGTTATAGGTTATCCACGGTAAAGTGAGCACTTTTGAAAGCGCACTAATTTGGAATAAAAGTTAATAAGTATATTTTATTTTAGCCTTAGACGCTCAATTCCAAATGTGGTGTTTATTATTTGTATGGCACTATCTATCTAAAAAGGCGGTTAAATAATAAAAATGGCAGAAAGGAAAATGTAACTAGGTCCTTAAAAGTGCTCACTTTACCATAAACAGCATTTATTAAAGAATTCCTTGTACAAATACAAAAAAAAAAATTATATACAGTGTATGCTTTAAATCATAGTTCTTTTTTTCTTTCGGTTATAAGTTTAAACATTTCTAATCACTTAGAATTACTGAAATAACTGAAATGTGACATCAGACAAGTGAAAACCAAACCCATGAATTGTTTCACTACATCATTACATACCGTGTGGGAAGTTCATCCAGGACGAGGCAACACCCTCTGAAGTGACGCGCTTTCAAGCTGGGACCCGTAGGTGTTCTCGTCGTCCCCGGGCATGAGATGAAATGAGACCCTATGATGGAGCGGCGCTGGAATGCAAGGGCGTGGGAAACTCGCCGTCAAGCGGCATCGTCCAGCACGATTCTCACGATGTGAAGATCTGAGGATGTCCCGCCGGGCATCGAACCCGAATCGCTGTGGTGGGAGGCGAGAGCTTTAGCAACTGCGCCATTGCTGCCCCGAATGGATTCACTGCTATATTAAGACATTATATTAGTTACTTAAAGGTGATTTCTCCTTATACAAGTGAATATTCGTATAGTTGAAGCTGATTGAGTGAAGTCACATGTTAATTTCTAAGAGTCTATAAACACGTATTTCAAAATACTGTGTTCCTGTAGTAAATTACCTGTCGTTTTTCTTGCTAAGTTTGATAAAAAAAAAACTGATGTTATGCATACGAAATAATTGTGCTTCTGAAAATTTCTACATCGTGAACACGTATTATTGATAAAAAAAAAGGTTGAGAGACCGCTTCGAATACGAATGTCTTCCGACTCAGGTTATATAACGTTGACGTGTTCACAAATTTATTTATACGAAATTGCTGCGAACCGATCGTCCTGTCTTGTCTTTACCAGTGATCGTAATTCCTCTGTCCTCATCACTACCACAGAACCCGTTCTCGCGCGGCAGCTTAACCTGGTATTCCGCGACGCAAGACTAATGCCTGCTCCGGGTCGCATCCCGTTAATGGGCGGCTCCAGCTGCGTCTCATGCAAATGATGCCGGGCATTACCTTTAAAAAAATATGCCCGCAGATACCTGTTTGAACAAGCTTGCCAGTAATTGCTTACTACTCGTGACTTACGGAACACGCTTCACCGGTGATCGCGTGCGTGTGAACGTACAGGCGGATTTACACTTTTACGTGAATTTTTTTATTTTATTTAATACACCAAATCTCGCAAAAACTTTCTTTGTGCGCTCTGCTCTTCTTCGTTAACATTTAATCTGCGCGTGGACCTGAGTAAAAAATAACTCTCTTGCCGCTGAAAAATACGGCGTGTTAAATGAAAAAAAGTGACACATTTTGTAAGCAGGCAAGTTTACTAAATGAGAGTGACCTCAAAGTATAGTGTACAGGAGCAAATGCGTGTTTACCTTTTGGTTTCATTTTACTCTTTTCATCTGCTGAGCAGAGCATTTTCTCATTTTTTTCTTTGCTTATAGTGGTGAAAAAAAAAAAAGAATTTTTTTAAAAATATTTTCAGACTTTTTTTTTTGCAACTGAATGTTTACAAATCAATGCTGTTAGATAAGACATTCATCAAATAAAATTAAGTTCGTATTTTTTAAGAAGTACTGGACGTCATATAGTTTCCTTTCAAAATTTACGCCTAAGAGGTTACATAATATTCTGTGGTTCACTTGTATTTAACAAAAAGACAGCGCACAAACTTACAAAACGTGAATAGACCACGTGAGCAGCAAATTTTGAACTTCGACAAAGCTCTGTTTTTTGATGTGCCAAACTCTTAACATTTGACACTGATTTGAATAAATTGTGTACTCATTACTTGAAAGTCTTGTTGACGAGGAGCTTGCGACCGTTGTGTCAGTGCCCCCCCCCCCCTGGAACAAAATTCACAGTAAGTTTCTATAAATCACTGGTGTATCAGTGAAAAGTAGTTCCTGGAATAATCAGCACGATTTCACTGAACCAGTTTTCACTTGGTTCTCAGTCAAATGTCACTTGTTTGGGGGAACTTTCACTGTTTCTTCGCAGAGCGTAGATACTGCTACCGTTCTCTGAAAACGCACTCAATATCGCTATGCTCGGTTAAAGCTTCTCGAAATAGGTGTACGTCAACGTGCTCAGTTAACTGCAAGTTCGTCACTTCAATACGTTTACTGGAAGCTAATATCAGAGCTAGAAGATTGGCTGAAATTTAAAATAACTTCAGCGTTAAATCGTTTTTTCGATCTATAGCCAACGCCGGAGGATAACTGCCAAACTTGCCCACTACAAACCAAGGTAGATAAATAGACACGCAAACTTCAGCTCAGCATTCGCAGACGATCATTAAGTTTTTTTTTTTTAGTTGTACATGGATGTATAGAAGTTGCGTAAACTTACGTGCACAACATGCACCGTGGCCTTGGATACGAAGCCTGTACATACATAAATGCAATAAAACACGAGAAATTCAAGAAATAAAAATGTCGTGAAGGTTAGAACGTTCGAAAAGAAAGAGACGGCGCTGAACGCGAAGCACCAGGTCCAAAAATCTTAACCGTATACTGTGAAGAACAGAAGAACTCTGTTCACAGATTCAATGTTTTCACAATAATAAGGCTTTTGCGCCTAGCCTTTCCGCGCGTTACTATAAAATGCATTGACTACAGTCCATTCACGGTTACTTCCAACTATCGTGAAGCCCTGCTAAAGTTTTACTTTCAAGATATTCCTCCGCCTAATTCAAGCAAAACTTAGAAAATTTCACCATACGACCAACGCACTACATTCGTGCGCATCCAGAGTAATATAATTTTGCATAACAGCTATTTATTACTAGGCATTACCAATTCACCAATTTTCTCGTTGTCTTTATTCATATTCGTTATTAATTAATTGTTATTTATAGATAAATGTAAGTAAAAGATTATGTTAACCAACAATAAGGTAATTTTACGTAAACACGAGTGTAAAATGCTTGTGATATATGGCATTACAAACACGTCATACATAAGGTAGTTTTTTTCAAAGGTTTTAGTTTAAAAAATGTGAAGAAACAGTGGATAGAATATAACAGTCTTTGTAACGTTCTAGTGTACGGCAGTGTGTAGAAAAATGGTTGATAACACTCGTGACCTCAAGTTTCTGCGACCGATCTTGGACGTCATTAGCACAGGATATACGGCAAGATATGCAGGTAGGCAGGGCTTAACTTCCCCTCGACAATAAGGTCATTAGAGAAGCTGCAAGTTGCTCAGAGAAGCAGAAAAGGGGAAGAAATCAGAAACGAACTGTGGTAAGAAACCATCCCAGCATTCGCCTGGACTGATTTAAGCAAACTATGGGCAACCGATATCAGGATGGCCAAACTTGGATCCGAACCCGGGTTCTTTCGAATGCGAGTCCGTACGTTTTCCATTGCGCCATCTCGTTCGTTGTGTCAAACGTACGACTGCTTTTATTTTTTTGTTTTCGAAGTTTAATGGCACTGGAGATCGAATTAAAATTCACATTCGGTATGTCTGCCTTTTCCAAGTCCGAAAGTAAATCATCCCTGAAATTGACGAAACGCGTTTTCCAAAGCAGTGTTTTAAAATGGAAGCAACCTAAACTTCAAATCTAGTGTTTGTCGTCTGCTGCACACTCATCGTGCCCAGCCTCCAAATGCGAGTGTTGTGCACATTGCGTAATCTGTCGTGTGCAGGTGCGGGACTGTGAGCGCTCAACCGTGTCATTACTCTCGATGCGTCACGAGTGCCCAGAGCTTTATGCAGACCGTGGCCTAATTAGGAACGCAGAATGGTGTAAGTTAGGGCAGGAATGTATCGAAGAGAAGGGGTTCATTGGGCCCGGACCTCCCCTGAAGGTAAACACACTCTGAGTAGCATCCAAGTTAAGTAACAACCAGATATAAATTATGCTAAAGATAAAATATTTGCAGAACTGTTGTATTATTCGTGAATTGGAAGTTGAGATGTTAACCCTGATAGTGCATCTTCAGGCACCTTTTTACTTCCATCTTATATCTATTATAATTATTGTTATTTAAGATTTTACTACGGAATTTTCTGTTTTTATATTACATGCCCTTCGTACAGTGTTTGTGCACTTGCATACATTAACAGTGCCCACAGAGGTACTGTACTGAATATTACAGAGTACAAATGAACGATGGCAAACATGCACTTATCTATACTTTCAGTCGGACAGGGACAAACATTAATACATTTTTTTTAACATTGACGTACTCATTGTTTTCTTAACTGGGTTCGCATTCACAAAGGGAACCATTACTGAGTTATATTTGTGTTTTTAAAGTATAATATGTGACAAAACTCCTTGATTTATAATTTTCTTTTGTTTCATTCATATTTCATCTCTGTTGCAGAGCGACAATTTCCACCATACAGCTGGTCCACCTTCGCTAAGCCCACGATGATCGTTTCCAAAAAAAAATCTGAGACACGCGCCTAAAGTAGGGTGCACTCTAGACGTAGGACAACATCCACGGAAGCGACGCTACCCCTTTAGGAATAGGTATGTATATGGGTTGATGTTGCTTCTGTAGGCATAACTAGAATGGAGGCTAAGGCTGGACTCGCAATAGTCCGTCACATCCGTCATTTGTCCGTCCATCCGGCAATCATCCGTCTGTCGTTTTTGCCAGTCAGTTGAGAGCGATTTACAACAATCCGTCGTTCGTCAATCCTTCTGTTCGGCAAAATTTCTGTGTGACGAATATCGCTATCTTTCTTTAGTTGGAGAAATATTTTGGTTGGAAATAACTTGAAGGGAAAGGAGAGAGCTTGGACAGGGAGGTGGGGGGCGGGATTGGGGACAATCTGGTGGCCATCTTGGATGACCTCACACCGAAAATTAATGTTTTGTCATTCCTCGTCAACAGCGGCCATATATTTTTCCTTTTTGTCTTTATTCCTCTATTCCGAAATTCCTGCTCTATTATTCCACTTGTTTTTTTTTACTGTATCATTCCACTTGGGTTTTTCATGCTCTGTCATTCCATCGAGGTTTTCCTTCCTATCTCTCGCTTTCCAACGCATTTTCTCTCACTCGCCTGCTCTGTCATTTCACTTGATTTTCTCATATTCCTTCTTGTCTCCCCGCCACCCATTTTTTCTCTCTTGCCTTATACTTCCTCCATCTTAAAAGTTCCCTCGTCTGCTGTAAGCGACCATCTTTTATTCCCGCGCCTGCCGCCAGTCGTATGCTGTCGGCGGCCATCTTTAATTCTTGTGTTCACCACCAGAGTGTATGTGTGTGCTTATCCCAAGTTCTACTGTTCGCGGCTAGTAGCGCCGGTATCTGTGCAGTCGCCTGCTGGTGTGGGCTGGCATCAGCAAGTTTAGTTCTATCGGCGGCTGCTAGGAGGTTGTTGCGGAACTAAAAAAATGCAGGAGGAGAGCGGGATCGTTCCCGCTATTCTTGGACTGTGGGTTGACCATGCTGACAACGAGACTACAGCAGAATCTACGAAAGGATAATGTTTAATGTCAATGACCTAAGGATATATCTCCATTCCATCACTCGGAAAATAATTTGGACAGACTGCGACTTTATATAAATGTCATATGAAAAATCGAAAATAAGACTATTAAAATATATATACGCACAAAAAAAATTAATATTATCAGCATCTTTTCTATGTCTATTCCGGCTCGC
This sequence comes from Clitarchus hookeri, assembly GCA_002778355.1. Lineage (NCBI taxonomy): Eukaryota > Metazoa > Arthropoda > Insecta > Phasmatodea > Phasmatidae > Clitarchus > Clitarchus hookeri. The sequence continues at coordinate 42,137 of NQII01008330.1, forward strand.
ATCAGTGCAGGCAACTAATTTAAGCCCTCTTATAAGCATAGTTACTAATAATTTCTGATCTGTTTAAGATATAGTCACCAAATTCATATCATAAGCATTACCCCCGACAAATAGGATAGTAGGGTCAAGCATGTCCTAAGCCCACTTATAAGCATAGTTGGCCACCATTTCCGAAATATTGAGGACATATTCACCAAATTCATATCATTGGCATCACCCCCAGATATTTATAAATACATAGCAGTATGTAAATTCTTAGTCAATCGCAATTTAAAAAAATTAACATAATTTTTATTTATGAATTTATTCATATTCTTAACAAAATCACGCACATACATAGAATTTCATTCAATAAACCCTCTAGCTCCGTGTTTTTCAATAATCGAATTAATTTTTCTCCGACAGTAAGATATCCGGTTCTTTGTAATGCAACCAACAGCTGTAGTCTATAAACCTAGTCATTGGGTTCTTCAGAATCTCAACTTCCTTCGCAGAAGGTTCGCGATACACGTCTGCATACGTTCTTCCGTGATGATTATGTTGCGAAATACCTCTGGGCCAGAGTACAGGGTTACAATATGCGTTTCTTCCGCCCCAACTTCAAGTAGCCCTTATCTTCAGCAACACGTTTTCGCTTTTGCTCTGCAGATGTCGTTACTTCATCACCGGTAGAATATTTCCATTTCCGTTTATTTTTCACATCGTCACCAGTAGTCTTGGAGTCCGAACTTTCGTTCTCTTTGCCATTACTGAAAAATCTTGATTTTTCACGTAAAATATTAGCAGTGCTTGTTTTTCGTTTAAAACTTCTGCACCCTTAGAAATGTATGTAGATTTACGGAACATTTACGGAGATGTAGAATTATTTTATGGAAAGGCACGACGTAATGACGAATAACGGAAATGAGCTCCGTAAATATAAAATACGGAAACTCTTCGTATTCTTATGGCTTCGACTTTGAGACACGAACAATGCCGATGATACCTGAAGCGTATAAAATCACACCTTCACAATACTACTTCGTGTAAAATAGTAGTAGGCGAGTGGCAAACTACTCATGGAGTGCCAATTCTTTGATTCTTTTTCGATTCTTTATACATAGTGGAATACGCATACAACGAAAATAAAACTATTAATTCGCAACCTCCTTTCATAAACCGCAAATAAAACCGCTCTAATACTACTTGAAACTTATAGAGGCGCGTTCATCAGTTTCGTGAAATATCTATATTTACGAAATAAAGAATTTCATATAAAGGTGTGGTAGGTGAGTGCCCATTTAGCACACAGACGTCCAAATAATATCTAATGAATGTCCCCACGGACGTTCTTGATATCCAGGGACATCCAGGAATAGCAAAGTTACATCGAAAATACTGCCAAAATATATCCAAATGTCCTTCCAATATCCACACAAGTATATAGATATTGTGTATGTCCTATAGACATCTTCAGATTTATTCACTCACCATAAGTAATAGTCATTGGAGGGTTTGTAACATCTAATGGATATGTAGGAAATGGTACCAACTGATATCTTCTACTAGATATGAAACGGATATCCTAAAGAAATTCACTTTACGACTTAGATGACTTTAATATATCTTGGATCTAATTGGGATATTCAGTGGATATCCTGTGCTATGTGGGTGGTTCCAGTTATTGAGTGTTAATTTGTCGATTCGTGTTAAAGTCCCACTACAGGACAAAATATTTAAACGTTGTTTAATTTCTCTGTTATACACAGTGAAATACATTACGAAAATAATAACTTATTTTCTTATTCCTGTTTGTAAAGTTGAAATAAAATAACAAATTCGCAAAGACTTTGATGAGACTGAGAGGTGTACATACATAATTAGAATATTTATCTTAATAAAATAATTTTATTTAAGTGTGTTAGGTGAGTGGATAGGACGTTAGACTGTCAAATTTTTTTCCGAGTTCAAATCCCGCTACCAGACAAATTTTTGTAATGTTTTTACAGTCATCTTTGTACACAGTGAAACACCCACATATCGAAAGCAAAACTTTTTTTGTAACCCCTTTTTATAAAGAACAGATTTAAAAAAACAACGTTGCAATTTTATGGACATGTTTCGTGAAAACACGGAGAATTATATGAAATTTACGTATAGAACGTTATTGAAAATAACGAAGAGTCCTTAATTTCAGGAAGATGTCTCAATAATTTGCAACCGGTACTTTCCGTTTCCGTTACGGACACGTTTTCTAACAGTGTGACCATCTGTATGGCTCGCACTCTTCACAGTATATGTCTGCAGCTCTCGTATATCCTTAATCACATGCTGTTTTGGAACACGATGCAGGCCCGGGTAATGATATGGGTGCCTGAATCAGAGTTAGTTTACGCGACGATTCAGCAGGAGGGCTAGGTAAAGCCTTGTCGTATGGCAATAAGTTCAATGCATGCTGCATCGAGTCAAGCAAACGTGCGTTATCTTAAAATGTACCAGTATGTCTCTTTAAATTATCGCTTCTGCCAAATACTGTCCCACAGTTAGTACATAATAGTCATTTGTAGGTCCGATCCTTTTGAAAATTCGCTTTTCTCATGTCGACGAGCATGACAGCTTTTGCTGAAGATCGTTCCACGGTAGCAACACTGTATTAATAGAACAATTAATCGTATTTCACGATATTATTATATTAATTTTAATAATAATTGTTACTACAGTAAAATACATTACAATTATACTTTTTTTTAATAATTATAGAGACCGAAATGTATTAGAAGAACAGCTAATTGGATTAAATTTCCAGCAGTGGGAGAAGGTACACCCATAGAGGTAAGCTCTACGGTAGGAGGCTTTGTACAGAAATAAGCTTGTGACATCTCCACACGCTTAAGTCAGGGCTCGGCTCCGCCGGGGGGTCGATCCCAGATCATCGTGGTGGGTTGCCGGCATGCTTACTGCACGCCCACCGAAGGCCCTCAGAGCACACCAGTGAAAGTGAAGCTGGATTGTTTCTGGAACAGCTGCGCCTTTCGACAGCTGCCTGAGCTAAGCAGCCAGCGCGCTGCCCAGCGGCTTGTCCACCTCATGATGAATAGCCCGCGCGCACAAGCGAAGTAAACAGATTGCCGAGTCAATTAGGGGAACCCGATGTCCTTGCTCTTTTGTCGCCAATCACTGGCCGCTCACATTTCCCGAGACCTTAAACTGGAGAGGCTGTCTTGTCCGCATGACGCAACCCACCTTCGGAGCGTACTTAAGAAATAGCCTCTCAGAGTTATTAAACTCACTTTAATATTTACTTGCCCAACCTTCATAAACACCGACTTGCTACGTACGTTCAGCTAACAGGTATCGCTCACGGTGTGCAGGCATTGTTATCAGGACGCCAGCATCTCGAGTGCATGGAAATTACTGCTGTAATTGGTTTTAATCACGTCATATCCAAGTTACACACCTGTGGACCTTATTTTTTGATAAATTGAGGTACCGGTATCTGGTATATAACATTTACCTCGGCCTTGTGTAAGAGAACAAACACGCTCAGTGTACGCTACGCTGGTCTCGCCGCACATCAAGCAGGAAACACTGCGTGATTCAACTAGATCTTAAAGTGAGTATGGATGGTGTGTGTAAGTAAGAAGAGGCGACATTCTTGATCTTCACCCATGCATAAAATTAAGTCTCGCCTGGAAGACATAAGGGGCTTATGCAGTATCCACACATTTGTGTTGTATTTCATATTATTATGTATTTATGATTGAAAATCTCTCCTAAAACTTTTATCAGAAAAACTTCATCAAAACAATCGACATATTTAGATATTTTAACTACAAACATTTCCAAAAGTATTACAATTCGGCCATTTTTACACAACATAATATTGTCATACGTTATGGTACTCAATAATCACTCATTTTGTGCATTCATAATATGTATGGCATTTGTAAAATATCGATATCCTGATACGTCTTTGTGTCACGTCATGTCTCTTACTCTTTTACATATATTTGGGGCAAAGTTTTGTACGTGGTTGTTATTTTCGTTAACGTTAAATTGTTTAGATGGTTTATTATTTCTTTTCATTTCTGAACTAAGCATCCATACAATTAGATTCAATTGTATTTGTGTGTGGTACTTTTGCAACTCGAAATTCGTATCATACTAAACTCAGTCATGGAAATACGTAAAGTCATGTAGCCTAAACTTTTCACGCTTAGTCTGGCCCTATCACTCAGAAATGGCATAGAAATTCGTCATTTCTAAAGTAAGCAAGGAATGTTGTTACTTGTATCATATTTCCTACTGAAATGCTACCAATATATTTAACATTGTAACGTTCCCCTTCCGTTACATTATGAAATATATACTACTCAGCTCGTGAAGTTGTATGAGCAGGTGGAAATAGGTGTAATAGCTGCGAACTAGGTGACCAATCAATTAGATTTAATAACTAAACACTTATAGTTTTCAAATTAACCTAGTTTAGTTGTCAAAATGGTTGCCCTTATATTTTAAAACGTGACTTGTTTTCTGTGATAATATTTATCTGACCTTGGTGTAGAGGCACTACCTACTCAGCGTAATAAAATATTGATGCAGTAACCGATTTCGTCACAAACACCATTCTTCTTCCCTTGGCAAAAAAGAACCTTGACCCACATTCGAAGATTTTATAACTCAAATATTGTGAAATACAAGCCCATTGCCACCAAACAGACATACATATTTCAATTTTATTTTGTTATTCTGGAACCAGCTGACCAAATTGAGAAAACCACTGCGGTATAGAATATAGAAACATATTCATACATGGCATTGACAAATGCTTTCACACAAATTCACGTGAAGTACACAAGAAAATAAATTATGGTTATTGGTTTCCCCATAATTCTGATGACTTATTGATTATTGGTTGATAAAAAGTAAATGTTGGATTTTAAAAGCTTTCAACATATATAAAACTTAATTTTTTTCTTGACNGATTATTGGTTGATAAAAAGTAAATGTTGGATTTTAAAAGCTTTCAACATATATAAAACTTAATTTTTTTCTTGACGAAGTTCGTTTAAGCTTCAACCTAAGTAGCTATCACCAAATTTAGCAGGTGATTTTTTGGACTTGATTAAATACACTCAGATTAAAACGTTCTACGGAGAAAACGACGCAAATATACTTTTCCTTGACTGAGCTTATCATTTTCCTTTCTATGTGAATTTTTAACTAAGAAAATTCTTTATTTGTTACGATATTTGCTCGCAATATTAATTTCATAACAGCTGCCATGAAACTTGTACACATTTATGACAGTATAAGTGAAGTTGAGTACTAGTACTTTACACAGTGTAATGGAGTGGAGAGATTTGGGCAGATCATTACATCGAGGTCTTGAGATATCGAGGGTGGAGCAGCGCCGGAATGCAGGGCCGGGGGAAACGGGAGATACTCGAGAAAACCCGCAAACCAGTGGTATTGTCCGGAACTATTCCCACATGCGAAAACCCGGAAGCGGAAGGTGAGCAGTCCAACCACTACACCAACGTGGCCGCTGAAGTTCTTTACACAAACTTTTGTTTTCAAAAAACTTTGATATGTTAAAATGTAGATTACTCGTAATACGTAAGGTCTAAATATTTTAATGGGGTCGTGGTTGTTTAGTAGTCAGGTTACTCATCTCCTTCCAAGGCGAAACGGGTTCGAATCGTGGCGGAATTACCTGTATTTTCGCAAGTGGCGGACGTTGCCGTTGTCTGGAGGATTTTCTGGGGGCATCATCGTCCTCCCATCCCCCTTGCATTTTGCCGCTGCCCTAACTTTGCCTCATTTCACCCTCACCAGTCGACAAACACCTCTTAATGCAACCTAAATATTTTATCACTGCACTACGCTCTTGAAACTGTTATGCCTGTGAAATAATTAAATATGACTTAAGTAATAAAGTACTGTGCGTTGATAGAAATGCGTAAAGTCATAACTATTGCTACTGTTTAATTTAAGCTCATCTTCTAATTTTAAAAATATAATTTTGTAAAGGGGACTAGCACTTAAATCGTTAGCTGGCCACTGACTGATCTTCACCATAGCTTCGTTACGTGTATAATTACTTTACGATAATTTCCATTGTTGAAAGATGCCTAGCTGATCTCCCTAGAGAAGTGGTTCCTAAGGCAGCATGCCGTGCTCGAGATCCTGAGTTCGAATCCTCATCAAGACAATAACGGTATCCCCGAGCTGAATGTGTGGTGTGACCTTGTACACTATCTTGTGGTCGCGTGATCTTTCTTGCCGAAGTGACTAGTACTGAGACCAACTACTTAGAAACTTCGCCTGTAGTTTGTCCAAAGATAAATAAATACTCTTCTTTGTATATTTTTCCTCACTTTATTTAATTGTTGTTCCATATGTGAAATTTAACATTACCTGATCTTTATTCGTGCGTCACTTAGTAACGTTTAATTGTTAGGGGAAAATGTGACTTTATGCAAGTTTATGGCAGTGGCTACTTAATAAAAATAAATAAAATAAAACGTTTTCCATTTAACAGCAATATAAACTTTTCTAATATTTAACAAAACGTCTTACCATTGAATATCCTAGCCGAATTAACTACTAAAGTTATTTTAAGTATTTTTTTTTTCATATTGAAATATGTGCAGCTTTGGCAAAATATATTTTCAAGAATTTTTTTTCGTGAGTTTTTAGTCGACCTTCAGACAACTTTGTTTCCGGTGTATTTTTCTTAACGGGCGCCAAGAAAGGAATTTTGGTGCAAATTACTCCGTAATAACAGACGTAACGAAGTGTTTCATGCCTTAATAAATCAACTGAAGCATAAATGCATTATTTCGGTAGGCTACTATTACGAAATCCGGATTTTTGATGTTATATATCTGTTAGTATTTTATCATCATCACCTCATAATTACAAATGGCATTCGTTGTCTACATAGCATAGAATAAAAAATACAGGGAAGCGCCTACGTGTGCAAATTAAAAGTCAAATTTTATATGCGAGAAGGGAAGACCACCTTGCTGGCTGTCACGCAGATCCAGTTTTTTTGTCTTTAAATGACCATCAATTTGACAGCAGAAAATGTACTTTGCTGCTAACGACTACAGTCAGGACAGTTACGAAGTCGATTAGTGCGGACAGGGATCAAAAAAATCTCCCAAGAACAAGAGCTGACAAGAATGACGTAACATTTACGTCATTCGTCACTGCCCCCATATTACGTAAATATACAGTCTGTAATATGTGTTTATACATATCAGTATAGACCAGGTGATTCATTTAACCCGTGACTACGGAAAAACGTGAAATAGATCCGTACGACAAAAAGTGTCCAAACATACCCCCACTATTTTCGAGGGGACAATTCAAGCCTGCAATAGAAAGCTAATCGTCGCCCCACCTGAGAGGGAGAGGGGTGGCAACGTTAAAATTTCGAAATGGAACACCCATCTTTAATGCAGAATCTTATTATACGTAAATATGTATGAATTATTTATTAGAAACAGCTTTTGCGATTCGTTGAAACTAGCGCTGTAGTCGGTGCAAAGTAGATTACTCTTGGTTACATCAATTACGAACCGCCACGTTTCATTCCAGAAGGAATCCGCGATACAAAATACGACGTTAGTGTCGTAAACATATAGTTCAATCTGTGATATATGGTGCGACAAGCAACGGGACGTAGTTACGCTTCTACATTTTGGCAAGGAGAACCCCCATGTTATAATTCATTATGCTTAAACGTTGAACAAACGTAACTTGTATGGTCCGAATTATGCAGATGTAAATAATGCGTGCAGAGGGTCCCCTTTCCCCTCCTAAACAAGTAGGGGTTACCATTTGATAGGTCAACTTTTTCAACGTTGCCTCTATCCCTTCCCCCACTTCCCCTCATGTTACAAAACGATGAACTGAATTTTGCGAGCTTGAATTGTCCCCTCGAAAATAACGAGGAAACATTTTGTCATACGATTTATTTATTCCGTGTTATTCGGTAATCTCTGGTTAAATGAATCACCTGGGATGAAGGTATGCAGGAGGCAATTCACACCATGAATCCTGCAGGGCAGTCCACAAATCTATAAGAGTGCCAGGTGGTGGAGATCTTTTCTGAACAGCACGTTGCATGGCATCCCAGATATGCTCAATAATGTTCATGTATGGTGATTTAGGTGGGCAGTGGAAGTGTCTCAGGTCAGAAGAGTGTTCCTGGAGCCACTCGGTGGCAACTCTCGACGTGTGGGGTGTCGCATTGTCCTACTGGAACTGTCCACGTCCGTCGGAATGCACAATGGACATGAATGGGTTCAGGTGATCGGACAGGATGCTTACGTATCTGTCACCCGTCAGAGTCGTATCTAGACGTATCAGGGGCCCCATTTCGCACCAACTGCACACGCCCTATACCATAACAGAGCCTCCACCNGAGTCGTATCTAGACGTATCAGGGGCCCCATTTCGCACCAACTGCACACGCCCTATACCATAACAGAGCCTCCACTTAAACAGTCCCCTGTTGACATGTAGGGTCCATGGATTCATGAGGATGTCTCCATCCATACCCGTACACGTCCATCCGCCCGATACAATTGGAAACGAGACTCGTCAGACCAGGCAACGTGTTTCCAGTCATCAACAGTCCAATGGCAGTATTGGCGGGCCCAGGCGAGGCGTAAAGCTTTGTGTCGTGCAGTTAACAACGGTACACGAGTGGGCCTTCGGCTCCGAAAGCCCATATCAGTAATGGTCCGTTGAATAGTTCGTACGCTGGCACTTGTTGATGCCTCCAGCATTGAAATCTGTGCCAATTTGAAAAACGGTTGCACGTCTGTCACGTTTAATTATTTTCGTCAGTCTTCGTTTGTCCCGTTCGTTCACGATATTTTTCCGGCTGCAACGATATCGAAGATTTGATATTTTACCGGATTCCCGATATTCATGGTACACTTGTGAAATGGTCGTAAGCGAAAATCCAAAGTTTATAGCTACCTCGGAGATGCTATGCCCCATCTCTCGTACGCCGACTATAACACCACGTTCAAACTCTTAACTCTCGATAACCTGCCATTGTAGCAGCAGTAACCGATCTATCAACTTTGCCAGACACTTTTTGTCTTATATAGGCCCTGCCGACCGCATCGCGTTACTCTGATTGGTTCCATACCTCTGTTATTTGCATACGCACGCCTATACAAGTTTTTTTGGCTATAGAAAACCATCAGTTATTTAGGTGGTAGGGCTCGAATGCATGACCTCACGAATGCAAGTCAGACTTGCTGTCGCATGGGAAAACACGCTCACTTTAAGTGACCTTACATAATTAGGTAAATTATTGTAATTTTACTCGTGCGCGCGCGTATGTGTGTGTGTGTGTGTGTGTGCAGTATCGGATGAGGCCTTGTTGAATATAAACTAGTTGGAAAATACATCTTTAAGTGTAATTGTTTACTTTAAGTGCCTTAATACTTTTCGGTTGACGCGCGCAGCAGGAGTGGTGTAGGCTTCCCGAGCTATCTGAACATTCTTTCGTTTGGAAGAAGACAGCCGTATCACAAAATTGGTTCATTTTCAGTTTTTAATATATAACAACATCAAATAGGTTAGATTTGTTGTAAGGAAGAGTTGCACACATTCATTTCTGTAAGTGTTCGCTAAATTTACATTCTGTAGTTTCTATTTTGGCTGGTGTTACGAGTTGCTACGAGAAATACTACTACAGCCACGACAATACGTTATGAATTTCAAGAGGATTCAATGTATTTACTGGAGATGTGGCAGTTTTCTGTTAGAAACATTAAAATTTAGTTTATTCGGCCGATTGTATTTAGAGAAGTATCAGTGTTATTTTAAAATAAAGTTTACTTTAATCATGTATCTTCAGTTGTGACAGTGTTGAAAAACATTTAGTTCACATCAACTTTGTGAAGATATCATAACCAATTGGTAAAAACATACCTATATTGGAAACTGCCAATCATGACTTCAGAAACGACCCTACCTGCAGTATTAAAATCGCAAATCAAGGTTATAATATTATTAAGAAAGACTACAAACAAAAACTTACTACTCTTGATAGTATTTCAGTATTCTAAATGCCATGCAAAAATGTTTTGTTATAAAAAACAACATGATGTCCTCTGATTCATTAGCGGCCACATGCATACACAGTTACTGTGATTCGTCGTGTGTGCTGGAAGCATAAGAAACGATTTTATGTTGCAATCAGTGAATTACTAGCCCTAGGAGCAGGTGAACTTAATATTGAAAGAGGACTTCGGAAAACTACACAACCAAGTAACCACAACATACTGGTATTCATGGGTTTAGTAACGACTCTGTTTGCAATTCTAACATAGGCACCACTCAGTCCGATGTAATAGGGGTCAAAATAATAATATTACAATGATAATAATTGACCATATTAAAAATATTACTGCTCTTAACACTGCTATTAAATTATACGTTATTTATTGTTGTTGTAGGAAACCTCACAACTGAGGTACTACTCGACACAAACCGAAATGGGACTCCGGTGCTTTATATAATTATAGAAGTCCTGTATTTCTCATTATTTTGGTCCAATTGATTAAGATGCCGATCAAGATTTTAATGTTTGTTTCTCACCCACATCATCTTCTAATAATAATGATGGTGATTGCACAGATGACAGCTGTCACAGTCAAGGATCCATATATGGAGGCTGAAGAAATNTTCTAATAATAATGATGGTGATTGCACAGATGACAGCTGTCACAGTCAAGGATCCATATATGGAGGCTGAAGAAATAAAAAAATGAATAAAAGTAAAATATCCTTGTGGAGTATAAAAGAAGGGTATTATTAGGAAAAACAACCGAGCTAAGTGGGAAAAGAATGAAGCAAAACGGCTGCGAAACCGTGAAGAAAGTCATACTCTGTTCGAGTTATAAAAAAATCTGATGGTAGAAAGAATTAAAATAAATAAAAACAAACAAGGGATGCTAAACAGTTTTAAAAATAAATGTCGACTGAAGTGTTTCGAGAGATTTTCAGATGACAGCAGGAGAAAATTATTTCAGGACTATTTGCGGAATGAGAGATTCGCAGAGGCAGCAAAATTTTATATCACCAAACATTGCAACGGTAAACCAGAAGTACAGATATGAGAACGCGAACACTATCCGCCGCCTTAACAATACGCTTTTTTTATAAAGTAATGGCTAAAAGGTGCATTTTTGTAAATACTTTTTTCTGGCTACATTATAAATTAATAGTAGAGTCATACAAACAGTAGTAAAGAAAGGAGATTCTTTTACTTGAAGGGATCATTTCAGAAGAATTGCGAGGTAAGCACAACAACCATCCAAATGTATCAGAAAGCATTAGGGGAGGAGTCATAAACCACATAAAATCAATACCAACGGTTGAAAATCGTTTTTACTGCTCTCATAAAAAGAGAGAATATATGTAAGGTGGTCAATTTGGGGCAGATTTATAGAGAGATTTTAATATATTGTGTGTAGAACAGTTTAGATTGTGTGCTAACTACCTCGTGTATTATAATATTTCAACAAGGAATTCAATCTGTTTTTCTTCAGTCCAAAAAAAAAAAAACAAAAAGGATCATTGAGAGTTGTGTTTGACATTTAGGAATGCAAAAGAGAAATACAAGAAGAAATTAAAGAAAAGTATGACACCCAACTAAAAAAAAAATAACTTTCTAGATTTTGAAAGGAAAGTGACCAAAAATCAGACGCAATAATAGCTGTATACGACACCTGGAAGCTATGTTGCCATACCCAGCAGATGATGCATCGTCATTCTACTACGTATCAAAATTAAACTTTTTTAATTTAACAATGTACGACTTGAGAACACACGATGTTCGATGATATGTTTGGCACGACAGACAAACCCATAGAGGATTAAATGAAATCGGTTCTTGTGTATGACAATACTAGAAAATTTAAATGAAAATGCTTGTAGCACTTAAACTAATATTGAAAGTTCACAACATGACGTTGTTTTGTTATTGCGACGATTCTGCCGGGCAAAATAAGAACAGATTTTTGAATGCAGTGCACCTGTTTGCCATCTTGAAATTAAAGAACATACACTCTGTAACACAAAAATTCTTAGTGACGGGTCACACTCAAAATGAGGGTGACAGTGGTCATTCAGTCACTGAAAGGCACATAAAATAATGCAAATATCGTCGCACATTAACCTGTCCGATCAGTACAAGAACCTTATACGCTCTGACAAAAAATTGGTAAACCATTTGCAGTAGAATAACTGTATTATGAAGATTTCTACTTTACGAAGGCCCTGACTGATGATCTAAATATCAACAACAACTTGAGGAACACTGACGTACAGCCCGTCAAGATCTCAGGTATCAGAAATTTTATGGTAAAGAAAGATTACATGGGACACTTTTTTTTCAAGACTTTCTATAGTGACAAAGACCTCACGACTGTGTTTATCTAAAATCCTAGAAGAAAGTTTACTGAACTTCACAATGTGAAACTGAAGAATGCCTATGTGGGTATTGCTGATGCCAAAAAACTAGTATTATTGTCTCTTATAAGCAAGAAGACTTTCCTAAAATACTTTATTGAATATTACAAAATTATGTGAGTTGCCTTCTTTAATAATGTAGTGTCTTTGTATGAATTGCGCCCAAAGGAAAGGCTTTTGATGCAATTTCCATTAACAGCCTGTTCCAAAGCAGTACTATACTTCTATTACAAAAACCTAACTGTAGCGCCTCTGCCTTCATTCTGTGATACCTAATAAAACTGCTTTCTTAGGGATTGTGTTATATCTAAAATAAAATAAAATGTTCTTATTAAGAATAAGAATAGGCACTTCAATAGTTATATTGAAGTGTCATAATATTAGTGTCCATTTATTCGTGTATTCTTTATTCATTGTTAAGTTGTCAGTACTACATAACCATTTTTTTTTGTAATTTTATTTGGAATTGCACCTTATTTCAATAATGGTTAAATAATTTATTTAGAGAATTACGTAAATGATTTGTAAGAAGAACGTCACAAGTCAAAGCTACATTCATATAACAAAATTTTATAAAGTTATAAATTTAGGATAAAAATAATACCATGTAGTATAAATGTTGTGTATTTTCTACCCTTACATTCGTTTGTGGCTATACAAGTTTCGCTTTCAAAAAAATTGCCGTTTTTAATAATACAAATTCTTATATTCTTGTCCAGAAAACTGGTGGAAATTTTATATATGACAGTCTTCTTCCAAACGAGGGATAAACGAGTAAATTTAAAAGAACCCACATCCATGTTATTCTCGTGATACAACCTATGAACCACGTAATTTTGAGATATCGCCTCGGCGACAACACCTGCTAATTTAGATTTGAGTTTTTTTTTTCCTTATCCAAAGAATTTTTAATTGTAAAGCCAGAGTTGGGGCCGAGGTAGACCGACATATTTCGTGAAGTGATTACACATGCAAAATCAAGTGGGAAATATATGGGACACTTTCAACCTAAATTGAATATTAAGAGAGATACAAGCCATTGAAAATAGAGTTTGTAAATTACATTCTTACAAACTATCGGAAATGAACTGAGATTAAAATACAATTCTCCGAAACTTTTTTTAAGCATCGGGATCTTCAACCTAAGAGCAAACGCTTACTAATAATGTATACTAGAGTATTGAAAATAACAGGGGTCGCCACCCTATTGCACAGAAATGTCTTACCGTCAGAACTAATGAAATTTTGATGCTGGTTAATTGAGCACTGTGGCCAAATTAACAAGAATAGCCACCTTGTTGCAACTGCCCAGGACCCACAGTTGTATAAAACCCACACGAAGCTTCAGCTGCTGTGATACAATGCGTGTAGGCACTACTACCTACATGTGTCTACGGTATACTGCTGTGTCCACTGCACAGACGACGGTGGAGGATATTTTTAACATTTGTGTTAAACGGAATGCACCATGCATTAATAAGCCTACAGTACTGAAGGTGTCTGCTGATTTCAGGCGACAATCAGCAAGTACTGGTATTTGCCTACGCGCTTGGAACTGTATTGCTACAGCCGTAGGTTTCGTGTACGTTCAAACAAAAAAAACCGCGAGTCCTAGGCAGTTGCAAGAAGAGAAATATTTTGTTAATTACGTCATATGGGTGAATAAACCAGCATCAATCTTTCATTAATCCTGACGGTAAAATGCATGCGATAAGAGGGCGGTCACCCCTGTTATTTTTATTACGGTGGGAGGTATTAAACAGAGTTTGCTCGTCCCCAGTATCAATATATTGGTTGGACCAACGTTGGCACAACGTTTGGCTCTACCGTTGGGCCAAAGTTGACATATTACGTTGGCTCAACGCCGAAACATCACTCTGGATTACGCTGGCCCAACATGACTTTTATGTTAGTTGCCAACTAAAATACAACTTTGGCCCAACGTAATGGTATTTTTGTGTGCACGCTTCTAAGAGTACTGTTTTTTTTTCTTTCAGACACGCATTCACACAGTCATTTACCGACATGTTACTAACATGTTTCATCATTCGTTATGTTTTAACTAGATATGTTATTGCATATATAACGCCAACCGATAAACAACATTCTGCAAACGTTGGTTGCCAGTGTTTTAAATAAACTTTACACATTAAAAAAATTTAAATAAAAGTATAATAATATGTATTATTTTTTACTATAATTCACTTCATATAAGACCTCAAAATTTCCTTGGTAAATATTGTATTGCCACTAGCGCCCTTTGGATTATCAGTCCGAGGTCTTATCCACTAGACTACTGTAACTTCTTATGATAGTTGAAGAATAAGCATACCGTATTTCATATATTGCGTTATAATTTTTTTATGTATTTAAGTCAGATTTAAAAACTTTGAGACGGAATTTTAAACCTTTCAGTTACAACCATATATGTATTTTCCAACTAATAACCAATACACAACCAAATATCCGGTTTATTTTTAAAAAAATTCGGTCCTTAAAAACTTACAACATTGTCTCAACACATGAGAAACAAAACACAGTTTAAAAAAAATTACATTTGCTAATTTTTTATATGGTATGAAAATTATAAATATTTTCTATCCAAAACTATTATTTTCTATTAGTAAATTTATGTTGGTTGTACAATGTTGGCAGAACAAAGATTTATTCTACATACCAAATGCCGACGGTATGTTTAACAACAAGTTACCAACACATCATCCACTAAGATAATTTTTAAACAAAACATAGGCGTGTTAAAACATAGATTTTAAAAATACAAAATTATCTTTTTAATTCACTAAAAACAAGGTAAATGCTATTGTTTGCAAAATTTTCGTTACCTAGTGTGGACTCAACAGAAGATTACTTACTAAATGCCAACAGTATGTTTTCCGACAAGTATGACATGAACAAAGATATCAACTTTAAATAAGGCATTGCTTGTGCATTAAAATCACGCCTTTAATACAAAAATACAATTTTTTTCTTCAGAAATATGGTAATTACCACTGTACGCATAATGTCGGTTACACAATGTTGACCCAACTTAACAATTAGTACAAATTATGAACTGTTGTGTTCCCAACATTGACACAACATACAAGGTATGTCGAAAAAACTCGGTGAACTGTACCAGGAAAAAAACATACAGAAAATAAAAACTATTGACCATTATTGGTTCTCGAAGTAATCGCAATCTGCTACAACACACGCTTGGCAACGTTCATAAAGCTTCTGGAAAATGTCCGCAATGACCTCTTTAGGAATCGATCGCAGAATCGCTGTCACACGTTGCTGGATTGCTTCTACGGAAGCAAAACGCGCGCCTTTCAAGACGCTCTTCAGGCGGGGAAACAAAGAAGTCCACTGGTTCCCGATCAGAAGAGTGCGGTGGGTGACTGAGAATATGTAAGACCGCGCTGAGCCAAGAGTTGACGCCCACGGATCGCGCAATGAGCAAACACGTTACCCTGCAGCAACATCCACTTTCCAGTCCTGTTCAACTCTGGTCGAACACGGCGGATGCGTTGGAGCAACCGTTTCAAAACGTGCTCGTAGCATGCGGTGTTCCTTGTTTGACCCGCACGGACGAATTCCTTACGGATTATGCCATCGTTGTTGAAGAAGGCGATCAACATTGTCTTGCCTTGGAACTTTTGCTGGAGGCTCTTTTTGGGTGGCGGGGACGTCGGTGAACGCCATTACATTGATCGACGCTTTGATTCTGGATCGAACTGATAGCCCCAGGTCTCATCCCCTGTGACGGTGTTTTGCAGAAAGGATGGATCCTGATCACACATGGTAATGACATCTCCGGAGGTTTCCATCCGGTGTGATTTCTCGTCGTCTGTCAACTTGTGCGGCACACACTGTGTTGCTGTTGAGATATTGGAACATCCACAGAACTTTTAGACACACCATGTATAACCAACTGACCATATTTTAAATGGAAATATCTCAGCTCATGAAGTACCTTCATATTATATAAAATACCAGAAAGTGGCATCGTTTCCTTTCAAATTGGTTATTTCATAATTTTGCGTCAAATGTTGGTTGCCCAACGTTGGCCCAAGAGAAGAAAACTCACTTATTACCCACAACATGTTTACCAACGTGTTACCTATCAAAAGCAATTATTTAAAATTGCACTTGCAATAGGTTACAGTATTTTCTGATTTAGTATCATAATTGTCTGGAGGCTTCGTAACATTTACGTAATGGCTAATTTTTGTTGGAATTTTCATTGGGAGCCGCGGTGGCTAAGCCATTAGCCTGCTCGCCTTCCACGAAGACGAAGTCGGTTCAATCCCCGGCCGGTTCACTCCGGATTTTTGCAAGTGGGAATCGTGCCGGACGATGATTGCCCGTTTCCTTTTCATTCCGGCGCTGCTCCATCCTCACCTCGCTTCACCCTCACAGACTATCAAGACCTCCAATGGGCTAACGTTGTATGATTGTGTGTGCTCCAACCGAACGCATAGCCAACCTTTACAACCAAGTGCCAGCGTAGGTTGAAGATCCCTATAATTTCACTTCGTTTCCGATATTTGGCAAAAATACCGGTTAAAAATCTATATTCAAGAGCTCATATCTTCTCTGTAATAATCAGTTTAGGTAGAATGAGTCTGAAATGTTTTCCCAGTTGATTTTGCATAAGGAATTACCTCGCGAAGTTTGCCGAATTCAGCCCCGCCCTCCATTGTATAAGGTACATTTCGTACACAATTTTAAATATCACGCAGTTACCACTTTGTATTTGGTACAGCAAAGTATTACTAGCTTCCTTATCTTATAGTTGCTGAACATCTAACTACGTACTTATTTCAGGGGAGACGTCTACAGAAAAAGAACTTTGATAAGTTCTGACGATTTACAGTGTCCTTCTGAAATTCGAGTATTGTGAGTTATTAATTCCGATCGTGTATGGAACGAAGCGAAACTTTATTTGGACCTAGTTGTTCATATCATGTATTGTTTCAGTGTTCAAGTGGAGAAGTTAAGGATGATTATTACGTCAGACAAAATCAGTCCAATAAACTGCTTTCTTTACTTGGCGCAGTGACAAGCGATGTTCCAGGGAGCCTGTAATTGTAACACGTAACACGAAAGACGGCGAGTCCAGAAGGAAAAGTAATAAAAAAGAGGGGAAGAAGAGGAAACAAAAGGAAGGAAGGACAGCGAGCCAGGGACTAATAGAAACACGAAGGTGATGCGAGGCGGGACGCAAAGAGAAAAGGGCCATCAGTGGTTTTTCGGGTGTTGATGGGAAAGTCATTAGTGGTTCGCCACTCCACGTGTGAGGGGTCGAGTCACCCTGGATCCCGCCCTCTCGATTCCTGCCCGCAGCCCCTCTCAAGGGCTACTTTGCTCTCCGGTGTCTTGCGGAGGGGGGGCTGCCCTGCGCGGTACATCGATTTATAGCGTCGCGCGTGCTTGAGGACTACGGACGTGTGAATTGTTGCCACGTGCTACTCCCTGCGACCGCCCGGCCAGCCAACGTTCACCCCCGCCTGATAATGGACGCCCTCGCGCACACAGCAAATAAAGGACACTGATCACCAAAAATGCATTATTTTATAATTTGTAAAAAACTGTTAAACTTTTATATATATTACCTACGAAAACTATTTCGTAGCATAAAATATTTTCCACAAACAAATTTTTTTTTGCATAACTATATGTGTAAATTTCAATTTTTTAGATTTTTTTTTTGCGGTGTAGATGAAATGAGATAGTTCACACTGGGAAAAAATAACATTTGTTACTTCAGAAATATTTAATAACGCGCTATGAAATGTTTTCTCTATTTTTATACAATACCAAATAAATTATTTTTTGTGTAATTTTGATTTGTAACAGTTTTTTTAAACAAATTTTGTTGAGCACATCTGAAACGGATTCAGACATTAATTTTTAGTCACCCTTTAATCTTTTCTGTAAATGTTATCGTTTATTTTATTTGTGCGTCCCAAAAACACTAAAATTGCGATTTTGACATGCCATGGAGCAAAAAATTATGAAATAAAATTGTTTTTATGGGATGAAGATATACTGCCAAGTTTTTTTATACTTTTTGAACGTTGTTCAGCGCAAATATAAAACAATAAAATTTTTGTGACCATCACACTTAAGGAAAAGTCATTCTCTAATTCAATTTAGTATTTACTGTAAGACAAATTAATAAATTTGTAGACAATGAAATCAGTAATTTTTTGTGCGTATGTGTATTAAAATAACAAACGATATAAAAGTGTTTTAACATTTACATGTTGTAGTGCACACAAGGGGAAGAAAAAAAATATTCATAATATTTATTACCATTCGATGAACAGCGAACAAAAAATCACATGTCGTCGATTATATCAAAAATTTTATTTTAGTTTTTAACTTTTAGAAGCATTTATAATCATCTCATGTTTTGTAAAGTAAAGAAGCCTAGAAACACGTTATGCATACTGATTTTTGCAAACTGTCGCCAGAAACAAACTAATTTTAGAAAATTTCAGCAACTAGCGGTTTTATATAGTATTTATTATCAGATGCACGTTAATTGCCATAAAAATTTTCGCAACAAGTAGTAATAATTACGTTCAGACGAAATTCATTATGCGATAATACAGACTGTTATGGTTTGTTATATTTATATTCACAAACCATACATTTGGTATTTTAGATTCGGAGTTAGTTAATCCCAACGTGCGAGATACAAATAATAAAAAGAGTTGTATTTAGAGTAACATCTGGATTGTAGCACAATTACATATGTTTACTGTAACGCGCGCAGGGATACTTCGTTAGATTAGTGTCACACATTAATTTAGTATGAATGTCCATGTCTGCTCGCTCGCCTTGTGTTGAGTCGTCGTCGTAGGTTGGTCGTCATTACGTCTTCGGTGGTCGTGCACCATGGCGCTGCCTGCGTCCAGGGCAGCGTCTCCTCGTCTCGGTGGCTGGCTGCAGACAGGCAGCTTTTCCGGGTGCGATACGCTTTTATTAATTACTCTGCGTTAGAAACTTGTCCCAGTTTACCTTCCGCCTCGTGGCGAAACTGCCGAGAGCTTGTTTTGTTACCGCAGACCCGTGTTGATGCGTCCTCGCAGCTAGCGNTTCCTCGCGGCTAGCGTCGTATTGGCATTCTTCCTCCGCGGAAGTGTTTGCAAATCGTCCTGAATACCGCGGTGTCTACCTACGGTGCGTTCAGCCAGTATGTTGGTTTAAAGGCAGGTTCACGCCAGTGCCCGTCACAGCATCCTCCCCGACGTTTGATAAGCGGCTCTTCTCGGCCGGGTCTCGAAATGCGGACGCTTGTGTAAATGTCTTCTTTTCTTCTCTTCCGCAGCGGGGAATTGGACTGGGTTGGCGCCCCCTTCGCCACGGTACGAAGCGTGGGTAGGATAATTGCATGAGAAGGGAAAGAATATGTAGAAGCTGCACTTGTCTTCCCTACTGTGTATGTGTGTTTGGAACAAGCGGGCCTGTGTTATTGCTGTCGCGTAGAGTTGCGAGTAGTTTGCTTAGTCATGAACTCGGGTTGCTGTGTTGTCCACTCTTGCTTCGCGTTCGCGGCAGCCACGCGGTGTGGGACCGAACGCGTCAGCCTCTCTTGAGGTTTATTTAACATTTAAATTCGTGGCAAAATAAAACTGTGTAATACTTTTGAATAGCATTTCAGTTGAATTGAAACAATGAAATTTTATATCTGTAATGGGGAAATGCGTATTTACAAATATTTGTCTACATTGAAACAATTACAGAGCAATTTGTTTTTACCAAATGATCCCTACGTTACAAGTTTTCGAACAACGTTTACGTGTTATTTTACCTTTAGGATAAATTTAGTTACTAAATAATACAAATTGTTCCACAAGTTTGCAGTTATGTTTGAAAAAGATGACAATTTCAAAACATTAAATTAAAGCACTATTACATGACCATACTTAATTATATGCAGTTTTATTAATTAATTGGCCAATTACCATACTCATGAGGTTTGGATAGGTTCAATTTGGAACGTAGGAGGCATAAGGTGAATTGCGTTTATTTAGTTTATGTAATAATTGCTTTATATTTTCGCACGTGCTTCGCAAAGCCTCCGACCTCCCAAACTGCTTTGGAGGGGATTAAGGAAGCTTATAATAACACAATCTATTTAATTACATTTAAGAACCACGGTTCTTTCTTTATAAACACTCTTATGGATACTTAAATTTCCTTGCTACTTATTCAATGTTAAAGTATATCTTTTAAAAAAAAATTTTTTCATGTTTTACTATTTACAGAACATAGAATTTGAAATACGTATAACTAAATGACTATCGCCTTGGCAAATTATTAGTATTATAGTCCTAAGTTTTAATGATAAGTTTTGATTTAGTTTGGGGCTCCCAGCTGTGATTCTCCTTTTTGTTAAATACAAGAGAATTACGTTAATATAAAAATATTTTCGTTGTATATCACACTTTAATGTGTCTTCGTTTGTTTATTTAATAACTGCTAAAACTAATATGCTTCTATGGCACAACAATAAAATCTTTTTTATTCTTTGCATTAAACCAATTACCTAAATTATTAAAAATTAATTTTATTAGTGTATTCAATAATTTTTATGTATTTGAGCTTAATTTTTAGGTCTCTCGGCGTTTCTAAAATGTAGTTTATTGAAAAATGAGACAGTGAAATATGACAGTGTACTGGCGACGCGAAATGCCGCGTGTAGTGGAGTTGGCGTGTATATATTTGTGAAACGTCTGCCGGCAGTGTGTTTGTGTTTGTGTGCGTTTGTAAGCAGTAAGTTGTGATGGTACCTTTCATACTGCGGAAAACATAACCGCATGTCGTCCGTTCGCGAGGTCTCCGTCTCTGCAACATGGAAGACGTCCGTGTGACGTCCGCTGCGTGCTCGACTTTGCGGCTATCCCGTAACGATGGGTTGTGTTCGCCCTCTTACTTACTGACCATGCTGAAACTCACAAGACATACATGTGACTAGTTTTAATAAATATATTTGTCATAACCACGGCTAGAATTTACGTCTAATATTTTCCAGAATATATTTCACAATTCTATTCCGCGTGCGACGATCTAGTGAAACTAGAACTTGCCTACTCTAGAGCAGAGTTGGTTACGTCCGTCAGTGAAATACTGTTCAGTGAACAGTATAAGCTTCTGCTTACTGCCTTGGTGCAGTGTAATTAGCTCTCTAAGTCAGTGAAATTCGTTCGTTTTAATAATCAGTCGGATTCCTGTAATTACAGTGGAGCGGTTATCATTTATCCAAAGTCAGTTTTTACAGATTTGGAGAAGTTTTCAATCTATTGATTTCAAAGTGTGTGCAGTAACTCGTTCCGGCAGAAGATTAATAGCGGAGTACAAAATATCAGGTTGTTGGACAGTGACACATTCGTTTAATGGAATCTAATCTGTAATTAAATCTAAGGTTTTTTCAATTAAGGCCTCCGTATATACTCTATCCGAACCACTTAAAACAAAGCCGATAATCAGAAGCAATATTTCCTTTCTGTAACGCAATATAACACTTCACACGCTAACGATTCACGACCGCGGTTTAATATGTTGTAACTGCTCCGAGTACTAAACCCTATTCGGAAATGTGATGAACTTTCTACCAACCACAGTGCAGCATTTTTATGATCACATTCCTTCTTTTTTCTTAAAAAAAGGGGACTTTTGAGATAACTTTATTTGTGTTAGTGAATTTTTATATTTGTAAGAATTTATCCGTATGTGTACGTCTTGTTTAATAACTCTTGTGTCCTTTAAATTTTGTAAAACAAAGAATAGATTTATTTTAAATGTCTGAGGAATATATAATCATAATAACGCTTTACTTAGGTCCTAAATTGGATATAATAAATTGCATTAAATTAAAAGGTATCGCATTAAGAAAAATAAAGATCACTTTTGAGATAACCCCAAGATCTTTACGAAATTATATTAACCATGCATCCAATGTTAATCAGATCTGTCACGTAAAAAAACATTTTAAGAATCCATCGGTAGACAATTTTTTGCATTTAAAGGTAAACGACATTTTCTCAACAAAAATCATATTTCAGTCAACATCGGTTGGCAAACATCAACACTTTATTTAGGCTTTTCGGAATAACTCTGAAGTATTGGAGTACAAAAATGTTCAGGCGTAGTGCGAAAAAAAAAAGTAACTTTCTTTTATGAATGACTTGAAGCCTCTATTAGTTATTCTTTTAAAACACATACAAATTAAATATTAATGTTCTCTTCAGTATTGAAACGTTGTAAAATATAGTATTGTTAGATAAAAAACTTAATATTGATCTTCAAATAGAAGGAGCGCCTTAAGGCCTGCGTGATTTAATGAACAGTGGTTCAGATGTCATGTGCCACCAAAAATTAGTATTATAATATAATTTGTCAACAGAAAGGATGGTTGTGTAATTTAATTGAAATATTTGGATTATAAGAATTACCTGCCTGATATTATCAAGTTTTCTCCTGCTTAATTCATTTGTTAATAACTTGTTGACCCAAGAGTTCTGCAATATTTAAAGTAACAATATGTAAGTGTTTAATTTTTGCCACACTAAAATTTTCGAGTACAATTTTTTATGAGAATTGCGGTTGGTCATATACTTGGTCTAAGGTTTTGTATTAAAAAACCGAATTAATACACAAGAAATTCTGAAATTGCTTGCTGTCTACTTTACTTCATGACATGTGTCGATACATTTCGTATAAACTGAAACTGAAAAAATACTACTAGATCTCCACACTTACCCAATTGTAACTACAAGACGATTTTTCATGTTGCCGGTAACTTAAACGGAGCAAATACTTTATAGTTACATTTATTTCGTATACCAATCGGCATGTTAAAATTATTATCAATTTAGTGTTTTACAATATTTTATTACGTATTTACTTTAAATATCATTCATTGTAAATTTATTTATTAACAAGTTGAATGGCTTGTGTAATCTTCCTGAGAATATTAAAACGCAGATTTCTGTTGAAGGCTTACCGTATATTTCCAAGTCTGACATGTAGATGAACAATATTCAGTTTACAACATTTTTTATTATAAGCCACGTGGAAAACATCAAGCAATACTACACAAAAAATCTAAAACCTAGCGTGTAAGAATAAAGTGTTATCAATGTAGCGACAGATTTAAAGCTCACATCAGATTACTTGAGCTATTATAAAAAGACACACTATTTTTAATGTCATGCAAGACTGATACGTATTGGTCCGTTTGAATTGTTCAGCCTTATTGCTAACAACTCTGATTATTAATGAGTTTTCTCTTCTAAATTTAGCTACTTCATATGTACATCTATGTATTTCTAATTTTTGTGTCTAAAAATACTTTTTTCATCATACATTATATCTACTTTTTATACAAGAGGTAAAAAAATTCAAGGCAAAAGGAAAATAACAACAGATTATTCTGGATTCGAAGGTTATGAAATTATGATTAAGAGACCAATATATGGCCTACTGCACATACCGATACTTTAGCTCTATTTGTTACTCACTACATACCCATTTTTAGCCTACTTTCTGAAGGAAAGAAAGGGTTATTAGATAACTTTCCTGTCTGTGTGCTGTGTGTGTGTGTGTGTGTGCCCCCCTTTCAATTTTTGAACGCTTGAACCGAATTTCATCAAACTCGGTACTCAGCTTTTACAATATATCTCGAAAACTACTTTACCAATTTTTGCCAAATTTGGCACGTAAGTAATAATATGTTTGGTCAAATAAATGTAAGTAGTTCAGCGTTATTAGGCACTTATTTTTAAATGGCAGCCATACAAATATTTTAGATTTATTTGGTATAGTTACCATACCGTTTGGCCAATTTCAACCAAATTTTGTATGCTGAATGTATCTATTACAAGCATGATTAAAGCTAAAAAACATCTTTTCCCCGCCATTTCGTAAGAGTGAAACATGAATTAATCAAGTTTCAGTGTAATTTCTTTGGAAACAAATGACAGATTCCTACTAAATTGGGCAATCAAGTAGTTCTGCCGCAGTTTATATGTACAAATATTATTCAAGTATGTCATACACTTATTTTCCAAATGATTGCAGAGTAAATATTTCAGGTTAGTGAACCCTATCATTCAAAACATTACCCTGATTATATCACAAATTGATGCTCCGAATCCTACCTCCGTGATGCAGTTGATTGTAAACTAGCTTAATTATACGAGTTTTTCTGAATTAGAATCCCGGGTAAGTCATTCATGTATTTAATTGTCTTTCTACTGTTGCACATGTTTCAGGTCAATGAGACGTCAACGCCTACCTACCATCTAACTTTTTAAGAACTTAACTAAGATTTATTTGAACCCATGTAGAGGAAAGTAGGCCCATTTGTTATCAGTAACTTATAGTTTAAGCTGTTGTTATTATTAAAATATAATCTTCATCAATGTACAGCGTGTAACTCTATCGGGTACTGTGTTGTATTCAGAGTGATGTAGCTTGTCGTTGACACCACTATTCACCTGAACTCGTACTGANGAGTGATGTAGCTTGTCGTTGACACCACTATTCACCTGAACTCGTACTGACGTGTTGGTGGCTGAAGGTTTTTGGTGTGGCATTGGAGTAAACGAGATTTTCTATAGAGAATGAGGGTATACTGCTGTTTGTGGCATAGGCGGTGGAAATAGCCATGGGGGATTTCTCAAAGCCGACATCTGACGATGAAGGTAACGAAGAGGTTTGGTAGTGAAGGGCCGCATAGTGCCAATTGGTGTTCGGATAGNGCCGACATCTGACGATGAAGGTAACGAAGAGGTTTGGTAGTGAAGGGCCGCATAGTGCCAATTGGTGTTCGGATAGACACGTACCCTTTATCTTGTGCATAGCTGGGTTAGTATTGCTGCAGAACTCTGGAAATTTGGTATGATTTGGTTCATAGGGTGGCATGAATTGAAACTGGCTGAAGATAACGACTTCATTCATGTTGTGGTCGTGGTTGTTGTGGTCAGAAAACTGATGCCGGAAGACATGCAGAGGTTAAATATCTTGGTGATAATTTATTGTTTTGAATTGTGGAATGATATGGGAGAGATATTGTCGGAAGTGTCGTCAATTTCGTTAAAATTATTGTGGACAGTGTCTTCGGATTTACTACAGTTATTTTGAGCGAGGTGATTTTCATTACGTCAACGATTTGATATTGTGGGGTGGGTTCGCTGGCGACCACTACCCGCCTCGGTTGTGACGTTACTGTTGATGTTCGACATCACTGACAAGCTGACTTATTGGATTGGAGGAGTGCATGCATCGTTGGGATTTCTGTTCATGAAAATGACATACAATTCAAGTCGCCGCCACTTACCACGCACAAAATCGTTTTTTTACTGAATGACGACCTGTTTTGAGCTTGGCGATCGTGATCATAGTGAACACGTGTAATATTTGCCGGGCTGATGACTGGGCTGTAGCTGGAAAAGATGATGCGCTGGTCAGAAATCCTGGGTGTGATCAGGTTCCTATGCTAAGGAGTGATGCGTTTCGCGTGCAGATCTGAAATTCACGGGTCACAAGCCTTGGAATTACAAGCACACCTTTTACCCATAAGTCACATTACTTCTAGGACTATATAAATGTATTTTTACGGTTATATAACTTTCGCAAAATTATGTAAATAGGCCACCTTCGTACAAACAGTTCAGATAACAGTGTCTTTACAGTAAATGATAATGGCAAGAATTTTTTTAAAGTTACGTTTAAGTACTATCTGTTGACACATACGTTCCGTTGTGCATACATTTTGCATGTTAAGGTTTCCGTTTCGTAATTAATGCTTCGACTTTTATTCTGAAAAATATTAACTTCTCAGCGAGAAAAGAAACTGAAATTTTGGAGTCCATTATGTTGGTACTGTAAATTTCAAAACGATAATATTTATTGTTGCACAGGGGTATGGCCAGACAAGACAACACTGCTCTTCGCCGTTTTGTTGTAGAAATGTGCAGCATGACTGGTATCTGTCTCAAGTGTACAACAATTTTTATTATTTTGCATTTACAATTACCTAGATTCGCACACATTTAAACACACAATACACACACACTATAATTTTACACCAAATATTTCAAATAGGGCTTCTAATAATGTACACAGTTACAGTATGAATGGAACATTTCCGCATATTAGAACTATAGTAACAGATAATTGCCATGTGTGGATAATTACTGCATTTCACATTATCAAAAACGTATTACACGAGGATTGATACATCGTCTTTGGATCGACGCACTTATGACTGAAATGCTTGCACTATAAAAACATAACATGGGATTTAAAGATGTTCTGTGTCACAACGAATGTTATTGACATCTTACTATGCCTTAGAATTTTATAACAATATTTTCAGTAGTTAATAATTTATTAAGGGAGGACACAGACATACAAACATGCAGTCAGTCGACCTTAAAAGCATATCTTCCATACGAAAGAAGACTAAATAAACCTAAATTTCGTCAAAAACCTATAAATAATTATTCCCTCCGCCAAATAATCTGTTCCTTTACCTACACGTAGATGTATTGTTCCTCCACAGAACCTTATACTGTGTCTATGAATATCGGCAAGATTCATGTCCTATTTTTAAGGAATGCTTGAAAAAGCAAACACAGTCATTGTGATGTGAGATGGTTAAGTTCTTTATATCACTTTTAATATTTGAGATGTTAAAAAAACCTCATAACGTAGATAACGCCGTAAAATTTATAACACCAAACGCAAAGAATAAAAATATTGCTGGGAGATTTTCCTGTTCCGGAAAAATTCTTACCTATACTATTACATTATTTAAATTACTTTGAATATTTTTTACTATACTTCTTATTAATTACGTTTAATAACATTGCTATTTAATTGTATGTTTAAGCTGTAGTTACAATTTTTAGTAAACAAGATTCAAGTAAGTATGAATCTCTTCTAAGAACATTAATTATCGCAATTCCAGTGGAAACACATGTGCGTCTAGGATAAACAAACGCTGTAGCATTTGATTATTATATCAGTAAGAATGTAAAACAGTCACACATTTTATCTTTGAATCACTTGCTGCAATATTTCGTATACAGTACAGTTAAGTTGTTGCATGTAATTTTGTAATTAAGTTTATAATATTTAACTAATAAAAAATAATACAATCTTAAAAGTTATAACTAAATTATTTTTAATTTATTTGGTTTGTTGTATATTACTATGCGATGGACCAAGAAAACTAAATTAACTCAGTACTACTTTAGATACAAACACGCCTAAATTAGTTAGATTCTGTTATTAACTGAATATTATTTATATTTAATAAATGTTATTCAATTGTTAACCATAAAGGACAATAGAAGCATGGAAATGACTTTAAATAACTTTGAAATTTAAACCAAATTTTATTTAATTCGGGATTAGTGTGTAGCTTGTCTACAAGCCTATGTGTAATAAATAGCTATACAAACAAGATTTATTTATACAACTGGTTACATATGCCGAAATTTTTTTTAAATTTATTATATTGTGTATCCTGAAAAGTGAGCTGGTTTGTTGTGGTGAAAAACGGAACTTCTCAAAATCCATTTTACGGCGTAGATGCATATTAATATCCTTTTATGCATTTTTCGTTTAAGAATAAACAAGTGTTAACATTTCTTAGATGGAAAGAAACTACGAACATAGGCAATAATGTGGGCACAGTATATAATAAATATGACATATTAATTTACAGTAACGTCCTCTTTCGAGCGTTTCCTTATATATGATGAAAAGCATACATTATAGCTAAAAACAGTGGCAATATAACCATGTATTTTTGTGCGGTTGCATCCAAATAGTTTTTATTGAATTTCTTTCGTTTCTCCGCGGTAATGATCTGAAATGTTTCTGTACTCCCTCATACGTCAGATCTTGTTTACGATTGTGCTTTATGTAAGTTATTACACCGGTTTGGTTGGAACCTTCTTCCTCCATTCTCTCTTCGCCACTTTTTCGAATGAAATATGAAATAGGCGGCGATTGAGCCAAATGTTTTCAGTCACTACAACCCCTAAGAGAAAGAAAGAAAAGTTTTTGTCATTTTGTCATGGAACTTAACACCGCTGAGACGTCACGCATATGTAAGTGAGTCAAGGTGCAAGAACTGGGCAAGTTGTTTTTCCTTTAAAAATTATTTTTTCAAAACGGGATAAGAACATTATTTCGTGTTTGGCTTACATATGTGAACAATTAAATATTTTTTGCTAGCAATAGAGCAATGCACAGTTATTGCAATAACTCATAGTAAACCGTTACCTCCTTTCGGAAATTAACAGCAAGTATGTTCATCACTCAATACATTCAGAACTTATAAAGCATTGCCTAAATCAGCTTAGGAGACCTCCAATTTCTGAAGTATTCATTGTGAATTACGACCACTAGCCATTGCGAGTTAATACAGAGTAATTTAGTAATATCTCCGTCATTGTTAGGAATAAGTTATATTACAAGTCTCCCTCTTGTAAGACCTCGGTGTTAAAGCTATATTGATAAAAATACGACATAAAAAAAATTTCTTAGTAGTGTATGACGAATAAAAGGCATTTTTCATGTGATCCTAGCATTAAGGTGTTTACCAGTTGGTTAGGAACTATTCACAATCAAGAACTCCGTGGCACTTAAAATCCCATATATCTACGTAGCAGCATTAAAAAAAAAATTCCATAATTCAATACGTGCAGAATAACAGATAAATTTTAAGAGACTCTGCGAGTTATGGGTACGAATTTAACTATTGATGTCGCAACCAGAGTAAGATAGAATTTTCATACTCCCCGCACCCACGCTCCCTCACGTATTAAACCTTTAGAGAAATAAAACACTTTAATAAGTTTTATAAATGTATACTTTTACTATTATCATTACAATATTTTAACGCTTTAAAGCAGTAGAACACCGCAAGTCGTATGTTTGCCGAATTGACCTCATCCTACCACACCCATCCCATTAAAAATCCCTTCAAAAATTCTACATATCAGACTAGAGTACTAAAGATGCCTCTTTTTTTAAGAATAAATTACTCCTGCCTTTAAGAATTTCCAGACAGAACACAAATTGCTGTAAATGTTAAATTAACTTAGCGGTATCAATATACGTTTTGTTCGCCAGTCCCTGTGGTTGTACTGTTGATTCAACACTTTGTTAAGAGGAAGAGTTGATCGCCATCTTCGATTTATAAATTTTTTCCATTATTCTGTATGAAATATATTTTTGAAAATGTAACTTCCTTAGGATGTAGAACATTATATGATTATAATTAGAAAGCAGTCATCACTCGACTTCTGGTACTGGTATGGCATATATAGATAGTCATCCTTAAAAACTAATAAATAAATAATCTCTATAAACTCCATACAGTAAAAAATAAAGGCACTTCGCTTATATTATTTTAACGCTGTATTCTGAGGAATACGTTATGCATTGTCAGAGGAAAAAATTTAAAAAATTGTTGAATAGATACTACGTATTAAAAACTGGTAACACCAAGATGATTTTTAACACTCTCTTCTTGATCTTGAACCGAAACAATAACTGGAGTGCTACCAGAAATTTCCTGTCACTTTACGATGTTTTATGGTACTTATAAATAGTGTCCAATGCCATTTTTTCACAATAATCGGAAGTACAGTAAACGGCCGGGAAGTATGTTCAAAACAAAGATATCAGAAAGTGGCCAGTTGTTGCGTACCACGGGAAACGTTGGGGCCGCGGTGGTGTAGTGGTTAGATCACTCACCTCCCACCTCGGTGAAACCGGGTTCGAATCTCGGCGAGATCGATCCCGGAGTTTCGCATGTAAGAATCGTGCCGGACGATGATGCTGGTCGGCGGGTTTTCTCGGGTGTCTCCTGCTTCCCTTGCCCGTTAATTCCAGAGCTGCTCCGTCCTCACCACACCTCATCTTATCGGGTCTCAATACCTCGATTTTAAGAGCCGCCCGAATCCCTCCCCTCCACAGCACGAGAAAACTTCCTGGTCCTTCCACCAGAGGCGAGGCGGGTGGCGCTGGTAGCCTGGTAGTGGGTGTGGAGCAGTATTACGGACATGATCCCGGCGATCGGCGTGTCGATGATTGTGTGATTCAGGAAGGGGGGGGGGAGAAGCTGTGACCTTGAGGTTTCGGGGAGCAAGACGGAGCCGCCCCTCGGCGCTCCACAGGGGGGCACCAGCAGCCCCGTGCCCCC
>NQII01008331.1:0-27403 GCA_002778355.1 Clitarchus hookeri
CAAGAATATTTATCTTATCAGTTAGATACAAACGCCATATTTTATAGAAATACTCATTTCGGAATGAATGTAGACTCTTAGTAATGTGTTTGGGATTTTGTTTTTGATGTGTTGGGGGATAACATAAAATACAAAGGAAGTACGGGTGGTATCTCAATGCAGGTCGGGCAGTTGAGACGAGATGACATTTGCGTAGTGTGGTATTGGTGTGTCTCCATTAGACACAGTTATCTGAACCCGTGATCAGCCACGACGTTTGTGTAACCGAAGGCGGTTGCAGGTCCTCCGAGCAAGGTTCATGTGATCATTTTGGTCCTCAAGGCCAGATCGGCGCCGTTTATACGTATTGATCATGCACTGCGCGGTATAACTTTGTTGGTGTTCCTAGTGGTCAAACATGGCGTCGCGCGAAAGCAATGATACTTTGTTTACATTTTACGCTACACTCTTTCACGATACGATGCCCGCATACTATGGTCAGTTTAATTTACATTTACTGGTTCTATTTCTGTGAAATATGACTATGGTCGCTGAGGGGTGCATTAGACTACATAAACTGAATTTTACATATAATGGCATGCATTGCGAAAGACCCGTCGCATTTAGAGCTTTCCAATCCACAATGAGGGGGCTTGGAGCAGTTAAATGTGGTTTTTGAAGAAAAAAATACCAACATGACACATCGAAAAAGACCCGTCGCATTTAGAGCTTTCCAATGCACACATGCGGGATTTGGAGCAGTTAAAGGTGGATTTTGAAAACAATCACATATCCCTAAGTGTCAAACATGTGACTGACGAAAAATTTGATGGTGACCGCATGACAAGATGATGATTAATTTGAGACTCCATACTATACAATCATGAAGACCATAGCTAGTTTCTCGCAAGATAAGCCAAGTAATCAGCCAGGAAAGACGTCAGTGTCAGGTAATGTCAAATTTCCAAAGTTGTCATTACCTAAATTTGATGGACAAGGCACTCAGTGGAAGGGCTACTATGACCTATTTACATCACTTGTAAGTGGACTTAAGTCCGGTGGAAAGGTTCCACTATTTGGCGACTTCACTGAAGGGCGAACCACTGAGTTAGTGACACGGCTTCCATTGACTGATTACATTTATGCTCTGGCATGGGCTGCTCTGACAGACAGATACCAAGATATACATGTAATTGCGACAACTCACTGGGGAAAAAAAAGTATCCGGCAATTACATCTAACTAACCTGTCAAGTTACAACAGCTGCTCGATACATTTAAGGAACATCTTGGAGCATTTAAGGTTTTGAAGTTGTCTGTGGATGAGTGGAGCTATGTCGTGCTGAATTTTACTCTAAGTAAACTTTATCCGGAAACACGTGCGCGATTTTATTTGGAACATGCAATAGTAAAGTTACCAACTTTGAAACAGTTATGTAAATTCTTGGAGATTCAGTGTAAGAATCTTACTACTGATACACAGTTGTTGAACATTACAGGAAAAACGAAGAAAATCCATCGAAGGGCAAGAGAGCAGAGTATCGCATACTAATACAGTTAAAAGGGTGTCTGTGGTTGACATGTAACAGCAGCAATGCAATATCTGTAATGCTAATCACAACATCTATAGGTGTCTTAAATTTTCAGAAAATTCACCTGATCAGCGACGAGGAATGTTTAGACACCATAGATTGTGTTTTAATTGGCTGAAAGGCCATCAGGCTTAAAACTGCTCATATAAGGCAACTTGCCTACATTGTGGGCAGCATCATCACAGCCTATTGCATGCACAAGCTCGACCTGAGAAGAAACCAAAGTCTATACAACCCATGGAACTAGTGGCGATAAAGAGATTGCTGGATCTTAAGAGGCAGCTGCATAAATGCATTAGCTGACAAGTTCAAGCTCTGTTCCATCAACTGTCCTGCTCGGAACAGTCTTCGTGCACGTCAAGTATGTGTTGGGTCAGTTCCAGGTGGTCAGTTAGTTCCAGTCAGCTTCGCAATCCTCACTCACCAATGAAGAGTGTGCAGTGCGCTTGGATTTACAGTATCGCAAGACGTATGTTATTATTAAAGGTTTAAAAACGGGCACAAAATCCCAGACTGGTAGAGAAACAGTTTCAAGTATGCTGAAACGATGCAATGCATGTGGTCCATGTTTGAGTACGGAGGCTTACGGAACAATGATCTCTGGAATGCCTGCAGTTGGTCTAGCACTTAAAATCCAGAAAAGGTTTTGTGAAATGGAGTTAGCTGACCCCAAACTTCATAGTCCAGGTACTTTCGACATGCTCATTGTAGATGAACTATTCCCTGATGTAGATGATGGGCAGGTCATTGGGACCTATGGTTTCCCATCAGCCCTACACATCATTATCGGATGGATTATTATCGGGCGTGTATACAGAGAGATCTCTTGATGCTAAGATGAAACCGTTTTGGAAGGTGGAGGAGCGACCAATTTTTTCAGCACAAGGATCCCAATGATATTAAGTGTGAACTGCATGTTCATCCAACTCAATATCGTGATAACACTGGACGGTACATTGTGAAATTACCTATTAAGGACTACTGTGTTCCTGACTTAATACATATTTAANTCGTGATAACACTGGACGGTACATTGTGAAATTACCTATTAAGGACTACTGTGTTCCTGACTTAATACATATTTAACTTCATGGACCCTCCTTAGCCAAAGGCCATTCAGGGTTTTATCATTATCCAGTAGTTTCTTGNTAATACATATTTAACTTCATGGACCCTCCTTAGCCAAAGGCCATTCAGGGTTTTATCATTATCCAGTAGTTTCTTCCCATTTGTAGTTGCCGCGGGCACCGGCCTCCTCGTACTGGTAAATCAGCTTCCCGGCCCTTGGAGCCCTGTGTCCATTTTCTCCACTTAGGCTTATTCTCCTTAGCCACCTACCCCACTGGGCAGAGCTAATCTCCTTTTCGGGAGATAATATCCACCACCATAGAGAATATTTAAACTACTGCCAGCACGAGTCCATCCTCAATATGACCTTCGGGCGCCATGTGAGTCGGTTGGGGGAATTTTGCCAAAAGGCTTTGAATAGTTTTCATCATTTAGAAAAACGGCTTTCCAACCTGCCTACACTGAAAGGAAAGTATGCCAAATTCATGAGCGAGTATGAAGAACATTCGCACATGGAACATGTTACTTCAGAACGCGTAAGAAACAACAGCTACTACATCCCACACCATTGTATAAGAAGCCTCAACTACAGAGTTGCGCATTGTATTTGATGCTTCTGCTGAGACAACACCAGGAACATCTCTCAATGACATTTTGTTGAAAGGGAAAAAGTTGCAGAAGAGAATTGTTGATATTATTTTTAATTTCGCACTCACCGTGTGGTCTTTACTACTGGCATCAGGAAAATGGACAGGCAAGTTTTGGCGCACCCAGAAGATCCGTCATTTCCAGATGGTATTGCGAAGAAACTCACCCGAACTGCTGACTGCAGAGTACCAACTTAATATTGTGACTTATTGGGTATCATCTGCCTCATTTTTAGCTATGACAGCACTAGTCGTCGATCGTAACCTGTTCTGTGAACGACGGGCCTTCGTCGAAAGGTGCTAAAGAATAAAAATTTTGCAGATTATATTGAAACAGGCGCGAAGTTACAAAAATAAATCACGAACATCAATATTCACAAATCAATATTATTTAATTAAATTAAAGTACAGGTGTGTATCATCGTAGTTACTAATAACTGCGTCTATATTAAGTGCACTAGTTATTGTAATTTTCAAAGCAACGGAGTGTAAACACTGTAAGTTTGAAAAAAATCGGAATAGGATTGTATACATTTACCTGGGCTGAAAGAAAGAAAAGAGGGCTTCCGTAAGAGCTATATGAATAGTGAACCATCCATAATAGTGGCGTTATGCGCAGCTATACGTACAATGATTCTACCTGGCTATCAATTTTGTTGATGAACTATATAGTGGGTTGCTTTTAATTTTGTACACAAATGTGAACCTTTCAGTTCAGTTACAATTGCGCTTTTCACCAGATTAAATAAACGTTTAAATTAACACTCGTCGGTTTCTAGGGAAAAAAAAACTAATTCCAAACTAAAATTAATTACAGGCAATTTTTTTTTTTAATTCAGTAGTGTTGTGTAACTGAAAAGTCATCGAGATGCGGTGTAAGCATATGCGTATTTTTATTACACTGAACGAAAATATTTTGTTACTATTTCTTGATATGCTAGTGTCAAAACATTTTAAGGAGACTCCGCGTCTTGAAGACTCGGTTTGGTTTTCCACACAGACAGTCGTTTGTAAATGTTTTTAAAAGTTGCCAAAGGGAGCGACTTCAAAGAGAGTAATTTGTAACTTTACGGACATCTCTTTTCCATGGTGTTCCAAATCGCAATGCCTTAATTACACTGCACGCGTGACTAACACGGTATAGGCCGTTCCCGGTAAACTGAGCACTTTTGAAAACCCTGCTTATTATCTACTTGTATGCATACTGTGTGTTCTTCCACTATATGTAAAATTAACATTGACATGGGTCTGATCACTTTATTCATGCGTCTGCCAAGCGGAACTGTGAAATTATCAGAAAAGTAAATATTTTACAAGTTTGCTCATTTTTACACATTTACACAAAGCATTAAAAATAGAAAGTAAAATAAATGATTTCAGTATTCACAAATGTTTACTTAACATTTTAAATTCAACTTTAAGACCTGGAACTACTTCCCCTCCATCGTTACAAGCTGTACTGGACGCATGCCAGTCAGTGTGCCTATTAAAATATACGCAGGTAGCAGTGATATTTTTAAAAACGTTGATTTCAAAAGTGCTCAATTAACCGTGAATAGCCCATAGTCCATCTTATCCGTTAACTACATGCTTCCATTTCACTGCGTTTACCGCTCGGTGAACTGTTAAAACTGACAAAGAGAGTCCATTGCACCTTTCACCCACTTCATTGGCATATGAAAATTAGCTTAGGGACAGAAAGCTACGAAAGCAAAACTCAAATTTTTCAGGAATAATCGGTAAAACTAGATTCAAATAATAATAATAATAATAATAACTGAATAAAAACAATTTCCTTTGCGTGCGCTTTAGTTAAAAACAACTTGGGAGAAAAATGCGTCCAGCGCTCAGCCGGCAGGAGTAGAACCTTCAAACTTCAGAGCTCAAGTCAGGCACGCTAACCATCATATTACAAACGCTCTATTATAGAACTACCGATAATGAGATAATGCACAATCCGGCTGTAACTTCCAGAATTTTGGGAATAGAAGCAAGGATTAATTCGCGGTTTTCCACGACCGTAGGCTTGTAATTACATTAATTTTTTTCCGTGCAGCGGTTGATGGGACAACTTCTCTAATTGCGCTTTAAAGAAAGGCCAAACCTATGTGAAACTCGAGTGGTGAGGATAAGAATGAATGCAGGAGGCAGGTAGTTGCGTCTTAATGTGTAGCCGACATTACAGAAGATCGCCTCGTTCCGCGAAGGCCAACAAATCTTCTACGCATTCCTGAACCATCATGGCCGTCCTTGGCTCTCTACAACACACGGTTCAATGACTCTCGAGGCATGGTGGTTTGATCAGTTTACCCCTCCAAGATGTTCCTTCTTTTGTTCTCGTGGCACGAGGAATCCTCAACGTCAATCCGAACATTTCTGGAAAATCCACAAAGCATTTACAGTTTATCAGGTGCATAGAACTCCAGGCACAATTAATAATGTTTGTGAAGTGTGAATTTTACTTCGCACGGCTTTGCAAATAAAGTTTTAAAGACACCAAGATTACAGTAAGCTCCGAACCAGGTGAACACTGCCTCGGTGATTGTAAGCTGACCTTGCTATTGGCTAAGCGCGAACCATAGCCTTCTCGCCACAAGAGCGCGTCATCTTAAGGTGGGTTCACGATCATACGTAAGAGACGTCTGCATATAACGATTACAAAAATATTTAGTAGATAGTGAATACGTTCGTCGTATGTTCAAGCAGTCAAACACATTTTAATGAAATACATATTTTAGTGAAATAGTGATTTATTAACAAATAATATATTTAATTTTATTTTATCCTTTATTCTGTTAGTACTGCACAAGATTTGTCAATGATATAGCACAAAACATGATAGTATAATACAAAATTAAAATACAATTAACTTGTCATTCAGTCCTACGTTCGTCGAGACTCTCAATTTATTTATAATCTCTATATTAGCTTGTTTGTAGGCGCAAAATTTGACGCACAGTGGGCTCTTGTTACGTAATTAGCAAAAGCCCCTCTATTACAGTTTGTCTGAAACGTATGTCTACTGTGGGCAATGTTGTTCTGAAGATAATAAACGATGTTATAACTAGTTACTACGTTACTGGGGCTGCGGTGGCGTAGTGATCAGACCACTTGTCTCTTATCATGGCAACTGTTTGAAGTCTCGGCGGGACCGAACNGGGGCTGCGGTGGCGTAGTGATCAGACCACTTGTCTCTTATCATGGCAACTGTTTGAAGTCTCGGCGGGACCGAACTCAAATTTTTGCATGTGGCTAACGTAGTGGACGTTGCCGCTGGCAGGTGGATTTCTAGAGGTTCTTCCACTTCTACCGACACTGCATTCCGACACTTTCATTGGCATTAAAGACCTCAGTTGTTGCACCACACAGATCNTCTTCCACTTCTACCGACACTGCATTCCGACACTTTCATTGGCATTAAAGACCTCAGTTGTTGCACCACACAGATCTCTCTTTCACGTACTATGTAACCTCAACACGTTACTCTTTGTGGCAGATCTTGCAAAAACAAAGAACGGATTTTCGTTATTACGAACAGCATTTTCAATGAAGAGAACTTTCATATCAGTACCTACGTAGAAAAAACACAGCACGATTAAGTGATACCTGCAGCTCTTTCAAAAGCAGTGTGTGTTTTATCATCGTACAATAATTTTGTGTCACAATGATACGTTTTTTTTGTTGTTATTTAATCAGTTAACAACAACGGGCGCCTCTAGAGTCAGTGAGGTAATGGGAAAGTAATAGCAAATTAGGTTCACAATAATAACGTGGAAGAAGCAGATGACTTAAAATTTTTCATATGTACTAATTTTCCAAGTTACCTGATATGCTTTGGAGAACCACGAGGAACTTTTACTATTTAAAATGAAAANAGATGACTTAAAATTTTTCATATGTACTAATTTTCCAAGTTACCTGATATGCTTTGGAGAACCACGAGGAACTTTTACTATTTAAAATGAAAATTATAACATCATAAAAAATTACTAAATGTATTCTCACGCGATAAGTTACAGTTCAAATACAAAAATAACTTATTATCATATTCAAACTAAATAAGATGTGTGCAGACAAAAATGCATCATATATTAAATTGACCTTTGCAACTGTAAACATGCTGTTTTTACACCTAATAAGAACCAGAATGTAATTCTAAGCTACCAAAATAAATTCTCACCTCGGAGTTAGTTTTCGAACATGTTCGCAGCCAGAGCATATTACGTTATGCTTATCATTTCAAATGAAATGTTTCTTCAGGGAGTTCATAAAAGCTGTAGGCACCCATCTGGAAAAAAAAAGAAGATGCAGATTGAAATATTTTGTATTGATTAGAAGCTGTCTAATTTTTTATAGTATTTCAATACATTACGTAATGCACTTGCAGCACCCAATTCCGTCGTCTTACTCTCAATAAATCCTATTTTAGGAAATTCACCACTGATCGTGGAACTTAGGTCAACCAGCACATCACTTATTCTTAATTATATTGTCATATACAATAATATTAACATAAGCA
Organism: Clitarchus hookeri; assembly: GCA_002778355.1. NCBI lineage: Eukaryota > Metazoa > Arthropoda > Insecta > Phasmatodea > Phasmatidae > Clitarchus > Clitarchus hookeri. Next base: position 7,805 of record NQII01008331.1, read on the forward strand.
GACGCATGTGTACCTTCAAGAATACTACACATATCGAAAGAGATGGAGATAATAAAAAAAATTGTAACCATTCAAAACATGTAAAAAAAAAAGTTACTATTTGATAAGTGATAATGATTTGGATTTGCTACAGAAATAGCGAATTTACAATATCACTTTTTATGTTGAGAAATGATGGGGACTAACCCATTCACCAATTTTATATTTTCTGAATATGGATAAATGTTCTTTATTGTGGAAAAAGTGCAGACGAAATGATCGATGTTCGATCCGCGCTTTCAACGTGGTGAGCGGATTCTCTTTTGATAAGATGGAATATACTTTCTCCATTGTTTTTTTTTTTTTTTCCAAAAACTATAGCTTTAACAGAATAATTTAGGCCTCCTTTTTAGAGCATACAAACCCAAGAATTTTTCCGTGTATAAGCCACGCGAGGATGGAGATATAGGAAATATAAAGAAGGTTTTCAGGAAGAAGAGAAAATTGTACCCTGAGGTTCTGGAGTGGCACTGACTGCTCTGAAGAGATTGCATCTACATCAAACTGGGCCCCTTATGTGCCTGTTTTGGTCAGATATGTTGATGGGAAGAGTCCTCGGCATTAAGATAAGAGATACACAGAGCTTGAAGTCAAATATAATTTTCCTCGATTAGAGTTTCTTCACCATGGCATCAAGCTGCACGTTTAGAGAACCACCCCACCACGTGGGTGAACATCTAAGCCCTGGACCAGAACAAGAAAGTTGTGCCGGCGAGTATGGTAACGGACAAGAAACGTCTGCGATTCCAACTATTGCTCCTAACCACTGACGAGCCGGTCCGAAGTAGGAACCCGTCTGCCCGCATTGCCCGATTTAAAATATGTAATATGACCCGCGGTCTTTATTAAGCACGGAAAGAAAGATGCTTGGGAAAAACAATATATGTTCCTGCCATCAAAATATAATGTTTAAATAACGCTAAATAAACATTTTGTTGATGTAACCAAATATTACAGTTTAAAAAATTTGTGTTAGGGCAGACATCCACTCTGATGTTTCACACAAACACAGCAATTTGGTTGTTTGAAACAATTAATTTGTCGCAGAAAAAAAGAAATGGTCGTGTGGCTGTACTTTTCCATGATCCATTATGTAGAATAATGACAATTTTCGTTATACTACCGTTACATTGAGTCACAATATACAATTTTGTAAATATTACAAAAGAATATACGACACAGCCGGGATTAAACCCCAGAGCTCTAGTTATGGAAGGTAACGCTTTACTCAACGAACCAAGAGTGCCGTGTAATTTTTTTTATATATATTTGTAACTAAAACTCTTAATCCCCACACACATGTTTCCGTTTTATATATTTCCTTTTTTGCTTTCACTTGAAATTATATCACCGAGATTGTTTATATCAACACTACGCTTTCCCAGCCGTACTGAAAAGCACTGTTGATATTCTTAATTTTCACATAAACTGTAAAAGACTGCTCGAGCTGTATTTTCGAACAAAGAGTCCAACATAACTGGATTACAGTACAGCCAACCAAATTAAATCTGATAATGTATCCATTCTATTTTGTTGTTACAGTAGATTACTTCAGATTGTTCCAGCCAACAAAGTATTTGTCCAATTTTAAACAAACTGGTTATTAAAATTTACTATGATCTCTGTGAAACTTCAGATAACCATGTAAGTAGTTGATCACGTACTCGGGAAATAGTTGTGTAATCCTAAAGACATGCTGATGTTAAAACAACCGAATAGATGCTTGACTTANAGTGCCGTGTAATTTTTTTTATATATATTTGTAACTAAAACTCTTAATCCCGACACACATGTTTCCGTTTTATATATTTCCTTTTTGCTTCCACTTGAAATTATATCGCCGAGATTGTTTATATCAACACTACGCTTTCCCAGGCGTACTGAAAAGCACTGCTGATATTCTTAATTTTCACATAAACTGTAAAAGACTGCTCGAGCTGTATTTTCGAACAAAGAGTCCAACATAACTGGATTACAGTACAGCCAACCAAATTAAATCTGGTAATGTATCCATTCTATTTTGTTGTTACAGCAGATTACTTCAGATTGTTCCAGCCAACAAAGTATTTGCCCAATTTTAAACAAACTGGTTATTAAAGTTTACTATGATCTCTGTGAAACTTCAGACAACCATGTAAGTAGTTGATCACGTACTCGGGAAATAGTTGTGTAATCCTAAAGACATGCTGATGTTGTTAAAACAACCGAATAGATGCTTGACTTAAAAAATTATTTTAAAAACATTGTTTAGTTCAAGGGAACGTAGGCGGATGTTTGGAGCAAGATCAGTTCAACTGTACGAACAAAATATTTTTCAACGTAAACAAATACTCTCCAAGTAAATTTATTTCAAGCCACCAACTAAATATTTTTCTCGGTGTATACCACTCCCATTTAGGGACCCTGAAATTATTAACATCACCAAGAATGCACATTGCGTACATCTTATAAGGCAACCAGGGGAGTCAGAAAAGTTGAGNATTTATTTCAAGCCACCAACTAAATATTTTTCTCGGTGTATACCACTCCCATTTAGGGACCCTGAAATTATTAACATCACCAAGAATACACATTGCGTACATCTTATAAGGCAACCAGGGGAGTCAGAAAAGTTGAAGGGGGGTGGGGTCCAAGGGCGGCATTTGGCCCCGCCCCCTTGGAAGATTAAATGCAAGCCTGCATGGCCGCTTGTATGATGGATGATTCTATGGAATATTTAGCCGACTGCTGGCGGTTCTCATGGACGTTTCCGTAATTGGTCGTGTGTCATTTTCAATGGAAGATTTCCTACGAGGTTTAAATTTTAGCTTTAACTAATCAGAGAGAGGTAGGGCAGTGACCATAGTTATAATTTTGTTTATTTTGTTTCGAGAAACAGCGATAAACCATTAAACAAAAGTAGAGTAAATTAGCAAATAAAAAAAACTGTGGAAATTTTTATAGTTTAAAAAGTAAAATCAACACATATGCACTCGTGTGACCGTTTGCTCCTTAGAAACTTCCATACTTGCTTTCATGCACTCTTTGATATTTGGTCTCGAAGAGGCTNAGGGCAGTGACCATAGTTATAATTTTGTTTATTTTGTTTCGAGAAACAGCGATAAACCATTAAACAAAAGTAGAGTGAATTAGCAAATAAAAAAAACTGTGGAAATTTTTATAGTTTAAAAAGTAAAATCAACACATATGCACTCGTGTGACCGTTTGCTCCTTAGAAACTTCCATACTTGCTTTCATGCACTCTTTGATATTTTGTCTCGAAGAGGATTTGCCGGAGCTTTTGCGGAACATTGTATCGTTGCACACAGACTTTAGTCTCACTGGGGGACGCCAAATACTTCACNTTTGCCGGAGCTTTTGCGGAACATTGTATCGTTGCACACAGACTTTAGTCTCACTGGGGGACGCCAAATACTTCACCAGGAAGCATCACATGAAAACAATATAGATTAACTTTCGTACTTTATATTTATTAAATATGGATGTCTATAATAACGCCAAATAGTAATGTTTTCATTCGTAAGTATTTGTGTTAAAATATACTAATACGAAGCATGTATGTGCGTAAAGACTGATACAATCTATTTCAAAACTATGTTTAGGGAAGGTATGCTTTTTGAAGAACCAGGGGCGCCAAATTATGTACAAGACCCCACCCGCGCCTTTTATCATAACCGTAAAAGGTTCTGACGCCCCTGATGGCAACGTTATGTACGACACTGCGTAGTTGGAACCCGCCTTCCCTCCACGGCTCTGAGAACCACGGTGCGACTTTCCAGTCGCTATGTATTGTAAAAAGTTTAGAAAACTCTTCACGTTTTATTAGCGTGTGAATGGCACCGCATTCCACTGTGCGGCTCCTGTCACTGTTACCGTTTTTCCCGTTCACAAGTCTATGGCCAGTGGCTAACTTCCTAGTTTTACTAAAGAGCACAGAGTAGATACTGTAAGGACACAGAGGTGAAACTGCGTGGCAGTTTCTTCGGTTGTGGGCGAACCCATTCGCCGATTGGCTGCGCGAGGCACTGGAACGGACCTTGTGTCTGATTGGCTGCTGCGTGCTGCGAAATATTCGTTATTGACTGGGCTGCCAGATGGCGAGTAAGTTGCCAGGCGTTGATTGGCGTACGGCTTTCAGACATGTTGCTAGCCGGTGACGCCGTTTTGCTGGTGTGTGTGTGCGCGGCTAGAGTTCGCGGTATAAGCGGCCATTTCATCTCTATGTATTCTGAAGTACTCTGTGGCAATAATTTTCCCATAAAACTGCACGGTAGTAACCAAGACACTTCCTTATTATCGCCGAGAAAGTAATAAAATAATACGACGGACGAGCAATACGGTTTGAAATGATAGTCTTCAAGGACTCAGTGTTACATCACACCATAAATATTTAGATAATATTTCCAACACATTGATAAATATATAATTTTAAATCTTACAACCACAGACGAAAGATGAGGTAGGCCGATTATCGTTTTCTCCGCATGTACCCACCATAGACCTACCCCACACCAGTAGAACTATCAAAGTCACATGGTCAACGGTGACGAACGTGTTAGTTCACATCTTAACTTTCAAAAGACAAGCCCTTTTAAATGAATAAAATACTTTTACCAATTTTAATTTAATAAAATTGCATTAAAAATGGCCAGGACAAGTACCTATACAAACATCTCAAAGTACATGTTTACGCGAACAGTGTTCTAACCACAAATTATATCCACGTAGTTTATAATAGTCACCTTGACAAAAAAAAAAAAANAAAAAGCAGTTTAGTGTTGGGGCACGGGGAGACTGATTTTGCGCAGCTAGCATGACTAGTCTACCCCATATTCACTTTACGCTTACACCGAACAGGTATTTTTTGGTGTTGTAGTGGTGCCAGTGTAACGCTGTATAGTCTATTGACGGTTTATTCACACTTTTTGAATCACACCTTTGAAAAATCACTCCGTGCATGTCGTGCTTGGTGGTTGTTATGTATGACGAGCGTTTTATACTTGGGTTATCAGAAATGTGCCTTTGTTATAAATCGAATNGTGCTTGGTGGTTGTTATGTATGACGAGCGTTTTATACTTGGGTTATCAGAAATGTGCCTTTGTTATAAATCGAATTTTTAACTATATTTTATATAACATTTTTATTCTAATTATTTATTAATATGAATGAAAACAGGGATAAAATAGGCGTATTGATAATACCTAGTAAGAAATAGTTCCGAGTTATCGACCTGAATGCACACGAATGCGGTGCATTGTCCCTTTGATGTAACTTTCTAGATTTGGTTACGGTTTCTTTGCATGACGTGATGAGGTGGAGGAATATCCTGGAAATAGAACATAAGCAGGGCTTCAGAAAATTTGCAAGTAACCGTGAATAGACTATATTAAGTATACGTGGGCCAATAAAAATATGTGTGTGCTTGATTGATGTTTATGAATTTGAGAAATATATTTTGAACAACGAATTGTATCTCCGCCACGTTACGGACTTCTCTTATTGGCCTGTTTTATACTGCGTTCAGAGAAGACCACCAAAGCCACTTCCTGTGAAAACGTCCTATAACGTAGGATACAGAGTCTGAAAGGATTAATAATTCCTAAGCGATTTATGTTTAGGCAAGCTCTTGTAACTAGTTTCCGATTTCAGGACTGTGTTATAGTTTATGATTACTATTAATATATTTTTTTTTCCATATCGCCAGTAGCCGTTCAAGCCAAGACGTTATGCTCATGCGATCAGTAGGCCGGGCCCCTTATTCATGGTTCTCACGCAACCAGGGGCATGGTTCGCTTTATGAGAACTAATTTGGATGGCGAGTCATTAGGAGTCCGTCATAATCGCAGCGTTCCAGTCATCTTCATCCTTTCTGTGCATAATCGTGTGAGCTAAAACCCCAATTTTTAAAGTTTCCTTGTTGGTTCCTTTGTTGGGAACAGACTTCTCCACTAACGAAATTAATCCAGATACATGATGCTGCTAACAATTTGAAATGTACAAGCAGTCGATTACAACACCGCTTTTGTAAACAGCGCACACATTCCTCGAAATGGCGCATCTCTCTTTTGGTCCACTAAAGTAGATCTTTTATTATTTAAAAATAATAGTGTAAGTTTCTGCAGAAGGCATTTCACAATAAAAGTAATAATATATACGAAGATACGGTACAAGTTCAAACGACGCGACGGTCAAAAGACAAAGGCCGAGGCGACTCAGTGAAGCGTAGCTCGCAACGGAACAGAAATAACTGCCAACTACAAATGAAGCTTGAAAACCTTGGCCTGCATACCTTGGAAAAAATAAAAAGAGTATTGCATGACAATAATATGAGATAACTATTGTTACAAGTACACGAAACCTAATTCAAAAACTTCCACAAAATGCAAATGTAAATTCTACGCGAAAATTAGATGTACAATATATACTTACACGAGTTTTTTCTTTCCGGTCACGTCCAAAATAGCGAAGATTTTGTTAAAAACATTTAAAAGCCCTGAATAAATGTGATGTTTGGTGTACAAAACTTCGTTTTATCACGAGAGTTAATTTATAGGCCTACTTGTCTTTGTATTACTTCGTTCGTCAAGGTAAATCTATGATTGCAGTAAGTGTCAAAATTGAAGGCCCCTTCCTCAACCCAGTGTATTATGTAGTTTAGCGGGGTCTTATATTTTTAATTAGGAAATTGTTATTTCAGGTCGCGTGAATTTCAGAATTAAAGTAAAATCATTTATTTCTACAAAAACAGTGACTTTCGATTTAATGCTTCAAAACCCAAGGACATATATTACAAACTAGCTTTCACTCGCGGCTTCGCTCGCGTGATTATAGTAACAAACTTATAGGGAGTAGACAGACACTGATCATAAAAACAGAACAGAGCACTAACGATGTCATTTTTTGGTGCTGGAATCGCTCTTTTACATAGCCACTGGTCGTCATTTATATTTCTTTGTATATCTAGGTAAACGATAGCAATCAGTTCCGTATCACTCTGCACCAAATTACTAAAATCCCCCGTTAGTGACACACAGCCCTCGGCATCTGTTTCTAACCGCCCATCTCCAATTTTAAACAGTGTATCAGCACAATGTCCTGTATCAACGTCGTTGTTGAGGTGACGACATATTTGTCGTCAAGCTGAATTTCTTGACATTTGCACATAAGCTTGATGACTTGAGACAGACTTTGATTTCATCTNCATATTTGTCGTCAAGCTGAATTTCTTGACATTTGCACATAAGCTTGATGACTTGAGACAGACTTTGATTTCATCTGCAGGTGTGCCCCTCTGAATCACCGGTAAGAGTTTGGCGGAAGCCACCACAACAAGTAATACAACCATTCCTCCCATAATGTCTTTATTTTTTCGTATATCCTGTAGAGTTCGGTTTAGGGCCTCTGGCGCTTTTTTGTGTGGCACTGTGCTTTCGTCCCACACTAACAATTTCATTAACGCAGCATTGTACCCCGAGCGCTATTTTTACTAAATTTTTTTCCTGAGAGAATGAGATATATTTTCGGGATAAAAAGTAGCTTATGTCACTTCCCGGCCCTCCAACTATCTCTGTGCAAAAAATCACGTCGATCCGTTGCTCCGTTGCGACGTGAAATAAGGACGAACAAACAAACATTCTTTCGCATTTATAAAATTAGTTAGGATGTGTTAGTTAGTGTTATGTAATTAATTGTGGTTGTGTGTGTTCTAACATAAACTTTTTATATATTATGGAATATAAGTTTACTTCACCCTTCATTTGAACTGCTGCAACTGATATAAATTTAGCAAGTTCGCACAGTTAAGCCTTTTCATTTAACGCAGCTTGTCTGTAGTAACGGTAGCCAACACCTAAACTCTAAATATAATTTTTTGTTACAAAAATTCTTTTTAAGCTTTGCAGGTTTTATAAGAACAGCACCGGGCAGTAGTATTTCTCTACATTCCCAAGAAACTTAAACGTTCCAACAACGTTTCGTATGGCAAACTGGTCCACTTTGGTAGATGAGGAGGGCAAACGTTGGCAATGAAAATTGTATCCCGACTGTATGAATTCATTGTGAATCACTGCAGAACATGTAAATGTAATAATGTTAAAGTAACTACACACGTCCAACAATTACTTCTGAGTTTCGTCCCAAGACCGCTGAATACTATCTACGTCCGGTTTATGCAGAGAGATTAGTATCGTCGACTGAATCGTAATGGAAACCCGCGCATTTTTCAGCCCGCGGAGTAAAGAACAGAAGTTATGCAAATTATACCTCTGGGATAACAGACACATTCCCTCGCCTTGCGCGCGCGCACACACACACACAGACAACACACTCAGGCAGAGCCATACAAAACTACCTGTTGCATTGTCTGTGGGTGCGGAACCTTCCAACTTTTTATCAGATCGCGGCTGACTATAAATCTGTTCCACGAAGAGAATAAAACGTTAAAGGAACTCTGTTCCCATGCTAGGAAAGTGATCACGCAAGCCAGGATTAATTACCTAATTAGTAAGAGCAGTAAACGTAAAACTACAATCTACGTGAGAATAAGCATACAAGGTTGTCTATAGACACCGATTATATTTTCTATTTAATACAGCTTATAAGTGATACTTATACGAAGGCCGAGCTGAATTTATTTTTGCATGCCAGTAACGCACGTAGTCAGTGTCTGACTTTTCAGTGGTATACAATTTGTTTAAAACTTATTGAGAAAACACAATTATGGTGCTGCATTTAGAATTTCGTCTATCAACCACGTTGGTGATACTATTTTCAGTAATTTAAGGTGTACACAGAAACAATTATTGTTGCATTTTATTCTATACTTGTAGGATACACAAACGTATACATTACTTGCAGAACAAAGTGACAGCCAAAACAATGTTGCATAAATTTGTGCACTAATTATTACAAAATCGTTTTTACAAATTAATTTTGCAAAACTTTATGGTATTCCTGCGTTTAAATTTGTCTACAGTAGTTAGAAATAGCCGGTTCTGCGCCCCCTGGCGTCCTGGCGGGGACAATGGGACAAGCTGGTGGCCATGCTGCTGTAGCCCCCTGTGCTATCAGTACCGTCGAGCTGCAACCCTCAATGGTGGTTGGATCGAAACCTCGTGCGTATGGCATTTTTTGAGCTACTTGCACCGAGTACTGCATGCATGGGCGAATGTTCTGCATGCTCCACTTAGGAATTCGGTCATGTGTGTCGACACGAGTACTCCTAGCGACCGTCATCGGTAATGCAAATGATGTTGGCGTCTCCCCTGACAGTGACAGGGGAAACGAAGATGGCCGTACACCACAGCGACTCTAGCAGACGATTGTCGTGCACTCTAGTGGTCGACTGGAGAAACAAAGATGGCGAGAGCATATGTTTGTATTGCTCAAGAAGCCGCTGGCTCATCGAGAAGCACGTGAACATGCTTCTCGATGAATGACAAACATTGCCTTGGCACTTCTTGTTATGTTTATACAGGACATCGCTGTGGGTAAACACAGCATTGCAGTTATCACAGTGGAACGCCTTGTATGCTGAGCTGAACATGCAATGGCAACTTTCATGTCGGCGTGCATTACAACTTGTACTAAAAGTATTTCCATAATAGTAACATTTATACTGTAATGCTTGTAGCGACTCTTCCTGTTGACGATAGGGGCCGGGTTGGAACTGGGCGGATGATCGGGTAACCAACCTGTAATGGGTGTAAGACGACGGGGAGTCTGAAAATGCACTTAATTAAAGGCGGTAGCAGATCCCAGTGTGTAGGGAGTGTATAGATTCAGCGTCCTGGAGTGCCTGGTTGGGTAGTCGTGACTACGGGAATGACTATCCTAGTTCGGTCATCCCCCTGGTGGAGGCCTACGTAGCGGTTACCGGCCTATAATTCGGTGTAAGAGCAAATCGGCATGAAGTGGTGTAACCATCTTACTGGACCTCCAGACTCGCCCATTGCTAGATCCAGTTGAGGGCTTTTCGCCCCAGCTAACGAGCTCCAGTGGGGCCTTGTCGACCTAAGGGAAGAGTTATCCCTGTGCTGCTGCATGGTCCAAGACATAGTCCCTGAAATGGGGCAGCGATGCGAATATATAGCCTAGCAGTGCTCAATTACATATCCACCTCCTCGAAAGGTCAGTGCTGGAAACACGGTGGAAATGCCATGGCTGACGGAGTGAGGACGATAATGGGCTAGTGGCAGCCCTGCCAGTGCACTGGCGATCAGCCACGGCGAGGTCATGTGCAGTTGTCCAGAGACTGCATATATTCTTCTCCAACGGTGATGACCCGCGAGCCGAGTGCACAACCCCAGCTGAGACCTTCGGGTAGATCTCGGGGTTGCGGAGCTTCGCAGAAGGGACTGTCTGGCGTCCTGGATGAGATGGGCTGCTTTTGGTGAAAACTCAATGTGCATGGTATAGTCGTAGGGACCCATGGGATCGGTGTGAAGCCCCGGCCATTGGCCATGCCGAACGTGGGTCGAACTCTCGGTAGCATTGGTTGAACCTCCCACTGGGATTAGGCCTAGAGGCGGGTTTTTGCCTGGAGGGCTGCAACGGCGGTGGGTGCAGCCTTAGTAGCCGTGGGTAAAGAGGGCATTCCCTCACACCAGACCTCCACACCACAGGGCTAGGTTTGGTGATGGGCCCTTGTCACTCGAGTAACCTTTGGGGAAGTAAAACAGTGTGTCACCTGACCCAGCTTCGAAGGGTTGATGCTCGCTAACGAAGGGTCGATGGTGTGGTCCGCCTAGTAAGAAGACTCGTTTATGAAGCGTGTTCTTAGAGGTTGGATAGTCCTTGGCCCCATCAAGGTGGCGCGTGCAGGTTCAATTCTATATGTTGCTGTGTACAGGTGAGGTGGTATCCCCTCCCCCACCAACTGCGATTGGAAGGAGCGTAATCTCCTTATATTGAATTGCAATTAACTGCAGCCAATTAAAGTGGTAGTGCGATTATTATAGTCTGGTTTCAGACCTATGTGATCTGGCCGATGTGCACAGCACGGATAACAAGACATACGCAGGCGCAGGTTACATTAAAACACATACGCGTTAATATAAATAAACATTATCAGCCTAACGTGAGGGTCGGGGAAACCGAGTGTATAAGATATGAAACCATTATGTACATGAAAAATTAGTCACATAACAAACAACAAAGGACTGGCATATATGCAAGTACATCATGAGCATGATGTCATAATGAGTCGCAATATACAGGATGATTCTAAAATCATGGGACAAACATTGAGGGGTGGTAGAGCTCACTTAAAAAAAACAATTATTGTATAGGAATATATGGGCGGAAGTGACGCATTGAGGCACAAACGCAAAAACATAACACATTAACGGAAACATAAAATGTTCATTAGCAGCATACTTAACGTGTGATTCCGTACAGAAAATGTTAAAACAGTTGCTGGAAATGCATCCACCAACAGTCACGCATGCTTAGCGACCTCTACATATGGCGTGATTGGCTGACAATGGTGGCGATTGTTGAGGGCAGTCAAACGGTGCGCCAGTGACCTGCTGCATCAGCGAACAAAGCATTTGCGCTTGAGAGTTTGGCCGTGATGGGTGATTTTACGAATAGCGAAAAGGCAGATATGCATCTAATGTACAGTGCTGCTAATGTTTATGGCAGAGCAGCGCTACGGCTGTATCGGGAACGCTTTCCACGTAGACGCATGCCGAACCACAACATGTTTGAGCGATTACATCGGCAATTGTGTGAAAATGGTTCATTTATCGCCAGTACTGATTGAAGGGGTCGATCGAGGACTGTACGACAACCACACCTTGAAGAAGTCATCTTGGAACATGTGGGCGAAACACCCAGTACAAGTACAAGGGCTGTAGCATGTCGTCTATATGTCAGTCAACCAACCGTTTGGAGAGTTTTACACGAAGAACGTTTACACCCATTCCACATACAGAGAGTCCAAGCTTTGCAGATGTGTGATTACCCTCTGCGCGTGGCTTTCTGTCAATGGTTCTTGCAGCAGTGTGCGTTGCAGCCAGCTTTTCCAGCTCATGTGCTATTCACAGATGAGGCGACTTTTACACACGAAGGCGTTTTCAATGCCCACAATTCTCATGTGTGGGCAACAGAAAATCCACACGCCACACGTCCACATTCATTCCAACAACGCTTCTCTGTAAATGTTTGGGCGGGTATTGTGAATGATTACCTCATAGGCCCATATCTCCTACCAACCCGACTCAATGGCCGCTGTTATCGGATATTTCTGGAAGAGGTTTTACCAGAATTGCTGCAAGACGTTCCAATTGGCGTTCACAATTAAATGTGGTTTCAGCATGATGGTGCGCCAGCCCATTTCAGTATGGAAGTCCGCAATTACCTGTATGCTTCTTTTGGGGTGCGCTGGATTGGGCGTGGTGGGCCAGTCCGATGGCCACCACTATCGCCAGATTGATCGAGTCTCGATTTTTTCCTATGGGGGGATTTGAAAGCCCTCATTTATGAGACTCCAGTTGATTCCATTGAAGACCTCGTCGCTCGACTATCCTGTGAGGCTGCATGCATGCGTGAAATACCCTGCGTATTTGAATCTGTTCGCCAATCACTCCACCGACGATACCAAGCTTGCATTGCTGTCGGTGGTAGCAATTTTGAGCAATTATTATAAACATTGCTGTAAAAAGGCATTTAGCGGCGACGTTGTAAATAAACAATGTGTTGCATTTCATGTGTTATTTTTGTGTTTGTGCCTCAATGCGTCACTCCCACCCATGTATTCCTATACAATAATTGTTTGTTTTAGTGAGCTCTACCACACCTCAATGTTTGTCCCATGATTTTAGAATCTTCCTGTATATATAAAAAAAATACCCGACGGAGCCACAGCCCAAAATACTGATATCAGTGTTGCTATCACGCCAACATGAGAAAGAAAGGATGATCTAAAGAGCCAACCCCAAAAATGAGTAGAGTGCATCAAATACGACACACATTATGCGACTTGTAAAAAATGTGTTCTTTTGCTTGACACAAAACAGCATACATTTAAACCATTAGTCGCGTAAGAGAGATGTCACTGCTACGCGTCGATGTAAACTGACTGAAGACAGGGGCATGCCTCCGTCTTCAGCTTCGTCGAAGACGAAGGAAGCCAAGGTTTTATAATATTTTCTGTGATTTTAAAATTTTCTAAAAAAAAATTGCTATTCTTTTTTTTGTTTTAAATGGTAGATTTTGTCCGAGTAGGTGATCAAAGGTCAAGGTCAATGTCGCATTAAATCACTATCTCAGGTTAAGGTCAAGGTTGCATTATGTCATCCAGATTCAAGGTCATGGTTGCTTGTCATGGTTCCTGCTGTTGTGAGTGTGGCAAATGGATTTTCTCGGTGCGTTCCCATGATTGTTTTAGAAAAAAATGTAGGTGTTTTCTCTTCATCCCTAGCACAGATGTCATCCGAAATAACAGCTAAAGGTCAAGGTCAACATAAGACATCATGATTCCTGCTATTGTGAGCAGGGGCAAATGGTTTTCTCGGAGTGTTCACATGTATTTTCTTCATCCTTAAAAATAGCGGCAGAGTGCGCTCTCGCACTTGTTGATCTCATCCTGGCAGTAAGAGCCAGTCTCCAATAAGGTGTATGGGATGTAGACATGAATCTCAACATCCGGGAAAGTTATTTGTGTCGAAGACCTTTTCTAAAAGCTGCAATACTCGTTGACAGGAGACTGGCTGTCCACAAAATATCAAGCATGTTATCTTATCATGTGAAAAGTGTGAATCATATTTTCGAGGGAGTGGTAGCTTAAAAATACATATTGCAACATGCAAAGTTCTCCTTCCTGCACATGCCAATCAGTATTTGCTGAGATTAAAGCATGCTTTTGATGGGGAGACACCTGCGATAGAAAAATTCGAACCGTCAACATCATTAAAGGAATCGTACCCAACTGTGAAAACAATAGCTGGATCAGTCACATCTCCTAGACATCCATGCAACTACTGTAACATGATATTTGCATAAGCCTGCAATGCGAAGAGACATAAGCATAAATTCAAGCTGAATCCGTGTCGCACAGGCTATCGATGTAATGAGTGTCAAGGTTTGTTCACTCGTACGGTAAGTTTAAAAATACATATGAAAAAGTGCAAAGAACTCGTTCCTCTACCTGCTAAGCAACAAACCTACGACGATCAGGCCTGCTGTATCGAGTATTAGTACACCTACATCACCAACTTCCGACCTTCATGCGAACAATCTACATAATTCTTCACCAGTGTGGAGAAAACAATGTTGCGATTGTGGTTAGATCTTAAGTAAAAGTATCAACGCATGCGGACATGAGAGATGTAAAACACTGTGTGGTGGAGAGAGGTCAGATTTATTGTTACAGCATTTGTCGTTATTTGAAACTACAGTGAAAGTCCTATTATAAACTTTCAAGGGACTGGAAGAAAACTTTTTAAAAAATGCATAAAAGTGTAATACAGTGATTATACTGTATATTATAGGCTGTGTGAAATGAAAAAAACTTGCAGCTGCAAGACGGTGTAGTAAACTAGATACAATACCTAGCTGAATTTATGTTTACAGAATGCATAAAGAAAAGCTTAAATCCCATTGACGAAATATGAAGATACAGCACACGAAATTGGTGGAATAGTCTTTGTTGTTCACTCTTCGAAATTCGAATAACATCATCTCGAGCGAAGATGGAAAATACACCAGAAAGCTGCATGGCCGTCGACATGAGACTGGTTGTTCTATGAACATGAAGATATCTAGATATCTACCTTAACATCTAAACAGTGCAAGTCTCAATTTAAACGACGTGATAACTTAAAAAGACATTTTGAAACATGTAATGGACTCTATCCCGTGCCAGCTAAGCAATGTTGTGTATTGTCTGCATCCAAAACATATGAAGGTCAGGCACCTGCATTGGATTCTGGTGCACTGTCACTATCGGCAACACCAGACCTGGATTTGAACATTGCAAACAATTCTACACAGGCATCAAGATATTCATGTTACTAATACAGCAAAACCTTTAGTAACAGTTGCAGTGCCCGTCAACATGAGAAACCTGGAAAATGTTTGAAGAAGACGAGATGGGCTCTTTTAACTTGTTGCTGTTATAAGTGTGATCGTGAGTTCACATGTTAACAAGCAGCAGCAAACGTTCCAGACAACGTGCGATGCGAAATACATCTCCATCAGTTAAAACTATGTCGTGGGTCGTACGACAACCCTGTCAAAAGTGTACAAGTAAAGCTCCTACACCTGTATGTGTTGCAAGCTCACCAAATGTGAATGGATTCATACTGAAGGAATCTGCTTTCTGCTGTCTTATGAAGACGTATGTTGCATCTAATTCGTCAGACATGACGAAATATATTTGTACATATCTTAAACATATGAAGCAGAATATTATAGATCAACTTACATATGATATTGAAAATGAAGACGCTATAAAATATAATACATGGTTGGAATGTAAATATACCAAACCAGAACCACATGAAAATAATGTGAGAGAGTTTTCAAGACCTCGAATGTGCCTCTGTATAACACGAGCGTAATCGTAGACAGTGTTGCAGTTAGTATACAGAAAATTTCTTCACGAGGAAGAAGAATGCGTGGGAAAGGGTTCCGGTTGAACATTATATACGATTCAGCTACAGTTGAGAACAAATTCACTTAGGCCAATTAGTAAATAGGTACATACCGATTTCTCTCTACTCACTACAGAGATAATTGGCTTGGTTCATAGACTACGGATGTTGGTTCCATTGCAGAGAAATGGATATCTTTCTGTCAGCGAAGAGATAAATTCGGTTTTTTGATGAACTCAGGGCTAGAGGCTTTATTGAATGACATATTAGGATGTGTGTGATTTGTTTAAGAATATAAATAAATACAAAAAGAAATTGTTTCATTTTTTAAAATCCTATCGTTTTAAGAAATGTACCTACTGCTATGTATTTGTAAATGCCTGGTAGGCTGCAAGTAAATGTCTTGCTACAGTACTTCCACTCACTTCCTGATGAACAACAAACATTGTATTTGCACTTATTGCTATGTCTATTCAGACTATCACTGCAGGCGAACATGCAATGACTACTTTCATGTTGTATTGTATGGAGTGAATATCCAGTCCCTTGCTGTTGACGATGCAGTCAGTGTTACAGATGTTAAGTCTTCAACCAATGATTCTATCTTCATATTGTAACAGCGTACGCGATCACGGTAGATTAATGTAGACGTAACGATCTGCTTTCCACCACGCTCGACGACGAAGTGGGAACCAGTTTTTACATGATGCATACTTTTATACGATTATCAATACATTACAGTTCGTGTTGCCCATCTCGGATTGTCACAGTGTGATCTGCTTGTTACCTACTTACACTGAGGCGACAAAAGTCATGGGATACCTCCTATTGTCGTGTCGGACCTCCTTTTGCCCGGCGAAGTGCAGTAACTCGACGTGGCATGGACTCAACAAGTCGTTGGAAGTCCCCGGTAGAAATATTGAGCCATGCTGCCTCTATAGACGTCCATAATTGCGAAAATTTTGCCGGTGCAGGAGTTTGTGCACGAACTGACTTTTGTACCGTCAGGATTTTGTAATGTTTGATGCTAGCCTACTGAACAGTATCACTTACGTAACAAATATGGTCCTTTTGTTGCAAGTGCGTAGGACCCGCCGTTTTCGTTCAAAACACACATACAATAAGAGGGTGGCCACCCCTGTTATTTTCATTACCGTGGAAGGTATAAACACATGATTGCTGAAGTTAAGGATCCCAATAACAGAAAGTAATGTTCGGAGTATTGTCATTTAATGTCACTTAGTTTCCGATATTTCAGGAGATTACTGTTTTCAAATTTGATTTTCAAGGGGTCATTCCTCTCTTAATATTGCATGTAGGTACAAGGTGTCCTATATATTTTCTACTTAATTTTTCATAAAGAATCACCTCCCTGAGTTTGTCGGTGATTTTTAGAGGCACATTGTATATATGTAGGCAGCCTGGATGTCGGTGGGCGAAGGGAGGCTGACTGTCGCTGAGGGGGATTCGAATTGGTAGACACCTGCGGTAGCAGACGGCAAGGGCGGTGGTGGGTGAATGACGAGTGCGTGCAGACCGATTCCTATGTGTGTGCTATTTCAAACCCTACACTTCTACTTGTAACGGTAACTTTGCGACGCACCTGCATGAATACCTTTACTTTCTTTACATGCGTGAACGATTGTTACATGTTCCCGAACTTGGAGGGTTTGGAAATGCTGACCAACTATAATTACAACAGGGCTTAAGGACTAGTCATTTCCTTGATTGCAGTCGGAAGTGATATCTGTGATATGAATTTGGTGGGCGTAGCTTCGGTGGGTGGGAAATGTCTTGCAACTATGATTATAAGAGGGCTTAAGTGTACTTGTCATCACCACCCTGTTTTTCATCGGAGGTGATGTCTATGATATGAATTTGGTGACTATATCTTAAATAGTTAGGGAATTACAGCCAACTATGCTTATAAGTGGACTTAGGGCATACTTGACCCTGCAGCTTTTTTCGTCGTCGGGGGTGATGACTATGTTATGAATTTGGTTGCTGTACCTTAAACGGTTCAGAAGTTACAGCCAACTATGCTTATAATTGGGCTTAGGATGTACTTTGTGCGCGCGCGCGGTGCGACTCTAGGATAGCGTGCGTGCGCAGGCTTCGCTCTGTGTCGCACAGGTGGAATGACAGAGCATGAGACTCATCCCCGCCAGGTGAAAGGAGACCAGAAGAAATATGAGAAATCTAAGGTGGTAGCAGACGATGGTGATGAGGGAACACCCAAGATGGAGGACTCGGAAGCAAGAGAGACGAAAGGGTGAGTATAAAGGAGACTGGAAGGAATATAAGAAAATCCCAAGGGATAGGGCAGGCAAGAGAGAGAGAGAGAGCAGTCGGGAGGGGGGGAGACTAGAAGGAATGAGAGAAATTGCATGACGGTGCAATGAACTCGAACATTCTTCACAAAATATGGATGGTGCTGGCATGGAATGACAGAGCGTAAATGTCAGGGCAACCCCTTAAAACCCTCAACCCCTCATTCCCAAAAAGGGGTCTTTTAGCCATATTGTAGAGTCATCGGCGGAAATTGCGCAAGGGCAGGACATCCGTATTGTGCAAAACACATTTTTTTAAGGGGAATTTTGCTGGTTTTAAGGGAAATTCGGGATATTTTTGGGGAAATTCTGACAATTTTGGCCATTTTTGAGGGAAAAAGGGAAATCCAGAGGGAAAAAAGGGCTGCATGACACCATCCAAGATGGCCGCCAGATCGTCCCCTCATCACCATTCCCAATCCCCTGGCGGGAAATGCCCATTTTATAACTTAGTATCCCCAAACTGAAAGTAAGAGGGTACCAACCAAAATTCTGTTGTGCCTTTAAATACTTGCACACAAACATTATGCGTGTTAGAAACACTAACTAGACATCATGACGACACCCATATTCATATTGGCCCTCAATACTCCAGCCTGGGGACGTATCCCACTGGTGAACACTGTGCCTTGCAATCCCACAACATTCTCAAATGGCACGTAAGGTTCTTGAAACAGGAATATATGTCTAAGTTCTGCTCCACAACAATTGTGTTCAACTGTGCAGTAACCACTGCTGACCACTGCATATGGAGCTGCCCACATCTGATAATGTGATTACGGGCCATAATCTATTCTGGTGAGTTCCACAGACATGGCTTTTTGGTATACCGGGCATTCCCTAGAGTCCACTCTGTGCTCACGTGGCTGTCCTTCCTTTGAAAGTTTGCACATATGTCTTTGAAGTCCTCGTCAGACCTCTTGGAACAGTTTTGGGATACTGCCAAGAGAGAGTAAAACATTTTTTCGAAGTGTTTTGGAAAAATAAAAAAGAAACATTTACTCGCAGAATAACGTTTTGGATCGCCGCTCAGCTGTCTAAAACACAGGATGAAATACCTCTTTGGCGGCGTAGGGCGCAATTTCCGAAAGTCCAGCGATTTTAGATTGCAGCCACGCTATAACATCTTGTTGCATTAGAGCAAATAGTAAAGATGTGTTCTTCTAAGAAATGTAGGTGCTGAACACCCTGGCTTTTCAAATTACATACAAAAGGCAACTGCCATCAAATACATTAATTGGACCTAGAATACGGTAACTACCTTTTACTTACACTATTATTAGTATATGCTGTTCACCCATTTAGTTCTTCTAGATAGCAGCACCAACACGGTGTGCACATTACGGCCTGAAATAAAATGCTTCCGAACGGAAACTACAAGGTTTCGAGTTAGGCTAGTAAAACATACGAAAATAACCTCTGTCGAGCTCGAAAAACTAAATTTACTAAAAAATAATACATGAATAACAAATATGCAAACTGCTTAGGAATGAACAGAATATTATCAACGCGATTGTATTTATTTCCTAGTTAGAATGGAAATAATATATTATATTAACTATCTATATATCTGTATATATATATATATATATATATATATATATATATATATATATATATATATATATACACA
>NQII01008331.1:31580-45118 GCA_002778355.1 Clitarchus hookeri
TAGTGAACGTCTCCTGTTCACCTTCGGCAGATCAACTATTTCCACATACAGCGCCCGGGCATCATATGAAGATAATTTGCTCCCGGTTTATAGCCGCTAGGCCATTATTTATCATGTTCTTGCGGCCTGCCTCGATGGCCTAGTGGTGAAAGGTGATTTGGAGTTTCGGGTTATGGGCTCAACCCATGACGTACAACTAAAGGCTACTATCGTCCCAGTTGTATCTCACGTTATATGCGAAATTCTTGTACATGGTAGAGTGGGAGTTCACTAAAAAATACTCGATGATAAAATGTGAATTCTATAATATAAATTAAAGCAAACCTTTCGTGTGATCAGCAGGCTAGCTAGTTTTACCAAGAGCTTGTTTTGATCGCATTTGGAGTGAAGTAGAGCTTATTTCAATTCAGTGTCAGAATGAGTCACGCCAGCGACCATCACTGTTGTAGCGCACTACATACCGGTCTGAGATTATTGAAAAGCGTCGTTACCCTATTCTGATTTATTTTTCTAAGACGAAACGTTTGACGTTACAATTAGGAACACAAATACTGCGATAGTTCATATTCTAGTGAACAATAAAAAGTTACCAATATATAAAACTAATTAGCTTAACCTTTAACATGCGAGTAAATTTTATTAAGTATGCCCTATTCTACGACTAAGGTAAAAGGAACATGGGTGTTAAAATAAAAATTTGCATTGTCATAATTTTGAACACGTCAGTTTATATGGCCTCCCGTAGTACTACATATTTGCCAAAATTTGGTGGGAATCGGTTGATTGTTTTCCGAGATAAGGCATAAAAGTAGAGTTATCTTAGAAAATGGCGGAAAAAGAGGCTCTGTGTAGATACGTTTGATGGTTGTAATAGAGACTACTGCCAGCATACAAAGTTTAAATAAACTTTGTTAGATAATTTCATAGATATGATAGTTTAGCCATAAAAAAAGGTTAACATGATCGCCATTATAAAAATCAATGTCTTACACACTTAAAACATTACAGTTAACATGGAACACCGTATTATGTAGGAATTGGTTGATTGTTTTCCGAAATATTACACAAAAACTTGATTTGAACTTTATTTATTCCTGTAGTACTATCTTACAAAATGGTAGATAAAAAGACAATTTATAAGCGTATGTGTTGCTTGTAGCTGATACTTTCAGCATACCAAGTTTGGTCTAAATTAGTTAAAAGGTACGATATTTCCAAGTTAATCTACAATATTTATATGGCCACCATATTGAAAATAAGTATCTTATCAATTTAAATCGCAAAGGTTAGCATCACCTACCATAGTATCACCTACCATAGTATTAGCTTCCTGCCAGTATACAAATTTTAATTTTAATTGGCTAAATCGTTTCGTAGATATAGCATAGTGATCACAAATATTTAAGACTACCCTTTTGGAAAATAAGTGTCTGGCCCATTAAAAAAATTTAAATTTTCATGGCGTATCACAGTATTTCTTATTTGCCGAATTTGGTGCGAATCTATTTAATGTTTCCCGAGATACAATAAAAAACGTTTTTCTCATGTGGTGCTATCTTAAAAAATTATGGACAAAATATGCTTCGTATTGGCTTATTTAATGCTCGTAGTTGATACTTTTAGCATATCAAGTATGGTCGAAAATGGTTAAACAGCATGGTATTCACACCAAATTGATCTAAAATTATTAAATGGCCGCCATGTTGAAAATAAAATCTTGTCAATATAAGTCGTGCACAGTAACATAGCCTGCCATAGTATTAGTTACCTGCAAAATTTGGTGGGAATCTGTTGTATAGTTTCGGATATATTATGTAAAAGCTTAATTTTTCATGTAGTGCTATCTTCCAAAATGGAGGACAAATAATATGCTTATTTAAATTAAATATTTATATTTGGCATAAATTCGTTAAATGATTCCCGAGACATAAAATGGCACTCCAAATGCTATAAAGATCACCATTTTGAAAATAAGATCATGGTATGGTAGACAACTATAAGAATCTCTATCACTAATACACTCAATCACGAAGAAACTAAATTACTACCGCATTTAACTGATGAACCATTGTATAAACGTACCAATGTAGCTTAGTCTACAGTAATATTTTGGATAGAGATTCGAGTATCTTATTTTGTTTGCAACACTACATTTTGTAATTCTACAGTAAGCCAGGACAGAGGCTATACTCAGACCTGTGTGTTTAACAATGGGAGGATAAAGTAACAATTACTTAAACAATAACAGTTACAAATTTCCCCCCGAAATATTACAACCATAATATTATATAATCGCCGCTGAAAATTCTGAAACTTTTAAAAAGGCTGTTGAGCTGAGAGAATGGGAAGAGCTTACTAACTGTGTCTTCAGCACCGGTGAGGGTGAAGAGAGATGGTGATGGTGCAGCGAAGTAATGTAAAGGCGAGGAAAACGGGAGTGGGCCAAAAAAATCCGTCACCCAATAGTAACGTCCGTTACATTTCCAGTATGCGAAAAAAAACGGGCGTGACACCCACAGATAAACAACCCCGAGTCGCCCTAACGGGAGGCCGGTGCACTAACCACAATGGCCGCGGCCCCATCTCAACAGGTGCAAATTCCATTAGTGCAGTTTCTTGCCTCCGATTGGCACCACTTGTCGCACTATGACTTTGGTAGTCTAGCTGGGTAATGCCCTCACTATATTCTCTCGTGTCGCGCACCTCGTTCCTAAAGGTTACCAACACAACCTGGTCCCGATCGACTGCATGGCGGTGGTTTCTCTAAAGCCATTTACCACTCTACCACTCATCACTTCTTCCGTAATGTATATCTGGTTGGATACACGATTCTTAAGCACTGCATTCCTGTTAAGAGGGTAAATTACTGTAGCTCTGAACCCTGCTTTGAATTATTCTTTCACAGATGTTTAAGTGATTTTGGGAATTCATCTTTTGGTAGGCTACCTCCTAACCAAAATGTTAATGTTTCTAGTCAGTCAATACCGCGCTCCAAATCTTCTTTATAGGTCCAAATACGGTCACATCCAGCGGCTGTGCTGCGTGTGTTGCATGCGGTGGCAAGTAAATATACAAATAATTTGATATTCTGATGCTAGCTTAATGACATCATAAGTAAAATAACTGGCTAAACTATCTCCAATCAGTACCTTCTCACCATCAATTGTGCGTGCATATGAAACAAAAATCATCTCAAACCAATAAAACATTTCCCGCATCAAACTACCCATTAGGTGTCCTTTGAACCTGGCACCCGAAGGACCTCCTTCAGTCCATGTGGCCCAGAGATGTTCAGCCGTGTACGCAGTATAGACGGGTATAAGGCTATTCACGGTAAAAATAGGAGACACTTTTGAAAGCTCTCTCATTTGAAATAATAGCCAATAAATGTATTTTATTTTTGTCGTAGACGTTAACTTCCTAGTGCGGTGGAATATACACACTGTGTTTATTACTTACATGGCAATATTAATTTTAAAAGGTGGTTAAAGTAGTAAACAATGGCTGAGAGAAAAAAGTAACTACGGCCTCGAAAGTGCTCACTTAACCATGAACAGCCTAGTAAACCTCTGAAGCAGAGCCACAGAACTTAAGCGAAAAAGAAGCCTTAGTGTGTGACATTACTCTATCTGGATATTTCACGCCTCTTTTGAAAATACAATTTTTTCGAACCAGGGTCATCTGTTATGTTTGTCTCATCATAATTAAATATGTTTATAAGTAGAACATCATCTAAAATTTCAGTTAGGTTGTCAAAATAAGAGTTCATGGTTTCTGCTGTGACTTGGGCTCTTTGAGGTGTGATGTTCAGGCACTTCATTTCAGTAAGGTAATGATCTTGTTTTTCTTTTTCAAAAATTATTTGGCCCAATCCACACCTGGCAGATTGGCTGTAAATTTATCAACTGTGACTCGTTTCGTATACATCTAGGCAAGTTTTTGACCAAGCAACGCTTACAAAGAAAAACCCCAAGAAGAGGTTTTTTACCGTACCTTCATAGAGTTAATTTTATTCTTCTTTTCATGAAATGTCTTTGACTTTATTATGCAATATTTCTTTAGCAATGTTATACCTAGTACAAGCATGATTTAAAACAAAACTATGTGTATATGTATATATTACACACACACACACACACATATATGTGTATGAAAGTCACTACTAAGTAAAAGTGTGGTTCATTGTCACCCCACAAAACTTGAAATTTCATCTGTGGTAGGAAAATAATTTTTTCTTTCAATTTTTTAAACAAAAGAAAATCATGGAGTTCGAAATTGTTGTTATAACTATATAGACAAAACCAAATTATATGTATTGCCGTAACAGAGGAATTTTCCACTGATAAGCAAAAGTAGCAGCACCTTTATTTTAAGTGATATAATGGTATTATAATAAAAGAATTTCCCAGCTCATTATTAATACTGAGTAACAACATCTAAAAAAATAATGCTCATGTATGTGCGCATAAAATTTTAAACTTCTTTCATGAATATAACATACTATCTAAATGTAATTTTATAAATAAGAAATTTGTTTTTCATATTGTTCATAATCACCCCGTTTTACGGTACATCTATACCAGAAACAGGACTGATTTAATAAGCTATGCTAGTAAAATCAAACTTTGTAGGCAATAAAATAATAAAAAGGTACTTAAATATTTTACAGCAACAGTCAACATGTGCAATATGGCATGACATAGCTAGCAATATAACCAACAAAATAAATATTAGAAAAACCACATTTATTGACATGCGTCACTAGGCAAACTGAAGCCCAGAATTTCCTTTTACTCGACAGAAAACTGCAAAGATAAATTTTACAGAACTGCACAAGCATTTGCCTCTAAAAGGAGACGGAAAATCACGTAGGAGAACATACGCTGTGCAGTAGAGCAGGATCGAAGCTACGACCTCCCGGAATACGATTCGGGTGTGCTCAGATCCGATGTATTGAAAGAGAAAACGTAGAATCATCTCGAATATTGGCTCGCAATGAAATAATTTCGACAGATGGAAATAGCAGCTCGCGCACTCCCGAGCAGCAGAGCACTGGACGCAGCAATGAGCGCGGCCACGGGGCATCACAGACCGGTCCTGCAACCGACGGTACGGCGCAGTTTCGTTTCATTCGTTTCATCCTCATCAATTACACCCGCCGACAGTTGAGGAAATCAAGTTGGCTCTCAGTTGAGAGTAGCAGGCCCCAGTTACCCGCTGCTGCTTGCAACCTTAATAAAGAGAAGGGGAGAAAATTAATAGCTTGCTCTTACCCGGTTGGTAAGGACTACAGCAAAACCGTGCATATTTGCGTAACCTGAGATTCTATCATCAAACTGAGAGAGAAGGTATCTCAAGGTCAACATCGGCCTACGGCTCGAGTATTTTAAAAGTCATGGACTGTTCGAGTTTAGGCAGCAAAGGTTAACAAGAATATATCAGAATGCGTGGTAGATTAATGCGGTATCCTAGCTATTTTACTGGATTTCAAAATAGATAACGGTCTTCTTCTCTAGCTCTTAAAGCTTTCTCTTTAAAGAAAATGTATATAAAATTCTTTATTTAATTTTTTGAGAAGAGCATAAATAATATATTCCTGTTGTTTCCAACTTCGGAAAGGATTGACATTAATGAAAATACAAGAGAGTAGTAGGAATAAACCGGTTCTGGCCCACCTGGCATCCTGGCAGGGACGAGGGTACAAGCTGGCGGCCAGCTTGGATGACGTCAGCGGCAACCTCGTGCTGTCATTCGTTGCCAACGTCGACCATGTTGGATTTCTTCTCCCACTCTGTCATTCTTGGCCAATGGTGGCCATATTGGATATCCCTACTTCAAATGATTGCATTCCATATGACGTTTTCTCAGAGTTCTCTGGATCTCCTTTATTTTCTCAGTCTCTCTCATTCCTTCCTACCAGATTTACCCACTTCACGCTCATGCATTCTGTGTGAGGGGAGGTTTTCTTCATGCTGTCCTTCCCAGGTCCCCAGGGTTTTATCCATGCTATCCCTCCCAAGACCCCCACCAGAATGTCAGGGGTTTCACCATGGTATTCCTCCCAGGTCCCCATCATGATGCCAGGGTTTTCTCCATCATATCACTCCCGGCTCCCACCCAGGACACCAGTTTCTATCCCGTGGGAATCTTCCCAGTCTGCTCCCTCTCGTCTGTTCTCTCTTCCTCGCCTCCCACACCCTACCCCTCCCGCTCTCGATGTCAACCTAAGACGAAGTGGACTATACACATTACCTTGTTGCGCGGGCTGGAATATAGCCAGCACTCGTGTGCACACCCAGGAAACATTTTCGTTCTGTAACAAGTAGTAGATTAATTAACCACTTACACAACAGCAACATGGTCGCTCTCGCTCTCACCACCACCCTCGCAGCATTGCCCTCGCACTTTACTGGCCGCATGGCATAACCATGTGGATGGCTCCCGGGCTTGCGACCGGGGCAGTACACTACGCTAACAAAAACACCAACGGAATTTATTTTTTCCTTATACACAAACAAGTCGTGTAAATGTTTCAGTATCAGGGAAAAGAAACACCAGCACCACTGCAAGTATAGTATATTGGCAGCTTATAATGCCGGAAGGAGAAAAACGACCCACCTAAAAAAAAATCAAAGCAGACAACAAAAGGCACAGACAGGCTACAGCAAAAGGGAAGAGTACAGTAGAGGTAGATGAAGAGAAGGAGACCCGACATAGATGGCAAATCCCGTGCGCTAGTACATATATGAATGATTGTAGAATGTGAAATAGTACACAAATCACAACATTCCGGCAACACGCCTGACAAGATAACGATACCTCTTGTACGGGCTAAAACGTACCACCATCTGCCAATAGCAACACTCCTGACAAGATAAATATGGCTCTTGCATGTGCTACAGAATGCTGCTGAGAAAAACACACAAATTGAATAAAGCAACACACTCGCATCATTCATAATGGGAGAGGGGAATGGAAGTGCTTCAGCTTCGACAATCCCGAGGCGAGGAACTGCCTCCTACTGTGCATTCCGACCCCATTCACTCTCCCGGGGACAGACATAAATATGATTATACATGCCTGCCCCAGAGGTGTATGTACAGAATATTAATATTATTCATGGTAGTCATAAGGGACGGTATGATTGGTATCATTCAGGATATTACATTTGTCGTTCATCCACGAAAGAGATAGTTTGTTAG
Source organism: Clitarchus hookeri (assembly GCA_002778355.1). NCBI lineage: Eukaryota > Metazoa > Arthropoda > Insecta > Phasmatodea > Phasmatidae > Clitarchus > Clitarchus hookeri. Next base: position 38,783 of record NQII01008331.1, read on the forward strand.
TGCATTCAGTGTATACATCGTGATGGTGTGACCTTATGCTGTTGAACTGTACTCTCATTACTTCCTGGTTCAGTCATATTCGTTTATTATCTTCTATGGTAATGTTTTTTGAACAATGCTCTTCTGCATCCCTTTAGCTCGATTCACTACTTTATCCTTACACTTATAAGCATACAGCTTTACCCTCAGGCAGACAAAATCAATCATATCATTGCATCTGCACTCATCCTTGAATTTTCCAATCACCCTTGCATTGGCGGGCAAGTAGCAGGGATGAGTGGAAGGGAAGGCACTGGTGTCGAACTCGGCCATAAGTGCCGGGTCTGAGGCGCGGTCCCTTTAGAAGTCGGGGCAGGATATCTCCATCACAAAGGAATCTGTGTATATCAGGTTCACATTACCACCATAATGTGCCCTCATTACATCGTAGTGGAAGCGGTACATCAGAGTCTGACAGGTCAAGTACAGTGAAGCCAGCGTAGATCTGCTTATCAAATACAATATGTTCATGATCTAATTTTACCAGCGATTGAGATTCGTCGTATATTGTTCGGCATTTGAAAGCTGGTTTGGCGATAAGCTTCTTCGTACACAGTTCGATGCATACAAGTTCCATATGCTGGTGTTTATGCTTATTCTCCATGAGCTTACCATACGTAGCATTGTTCAATAGCTTGTAAAAGTCCTTCTCGAAGGTGTTCGTGGCTGCCTGGCATTTCTCCGTATTCAATTCAATATATGGCTTCAGCCACACCTTCTGGTTGAATCGTAGGATGCGATGAATAGTCTTCAGCCTTAACGCATGACCCAGTGCCTGCTTGAGATTAACGTAATGTACAATATAATACTTCTTTGTCACAAGGGTGGTCATTAACTTGGTTTGTTTGGACCCCGGGGAACACTCATTCACTGTATGGAAAGGAATGCCTTTATGGTCCTCGTAGAGTGTGGTAGGGTACTCTACATCAACCTCCACTACGTAGCCAACATCTCCATCGTCCAGCACGGACATAATGTCGATATCTGTGCCAGTTTATTTGAAAGTGCCAAATGGCAGCAGCAGGGACATAGCCCATCCATACATGTTATTTGTATCTACATACTGGTGGAAGGTAGACAGCCTGCTGGCCTCATATGTGGCAGGGACATCCTTGAGCTGGGATGGGTGTTTGTTATTATTCGTGGCAGGGGGGTGACTGTCTACTGTCTTCGCCTCCGACAATGATGTTAGTTGATATAAATTCCCATTCGGTCGGTTGCCATCCGAGGTATTCTTAATGATAATAATGTGGTGCCAGTTGCTGCTTTAAAAACTAATGGGTCTGGGTTGGGCAGGGTCCGGGGATGGCGATGGTCTCCCTTTTTTCTCGCACATTGCAGCCCCCCTTAGGTATCCACTTATTCATTCAGTAGCATCCTCTGCCGCATCTTTCTCATGCCGAGGTTTTCCTGTTGTTTTGTTGCTCTTGTCTGGTAGTGCCCGGGGGTCAGATACTTTTGCATTCTTGGACTGAGATATTGACTGTTTGTTTTTATTTTTGGGGGCTGTTTTTGCAACTGTGTTTTAGGAGCTGGTAGGAAGGTCTGCTACTTCCCTTATATCTTCCTGTTAGCCGAACCGAGTAATTCATTTCTTTTTTTCTTTTTTGTACTGGTATTTTCGTTTATGTTAAAGGTTGAAGTATTTTAATATGCTCGTTTGTTTTATTATTATTGCTCTGTACGAGTGCGCGGGCCTCACGTTGGTTGATGTTTTTTCTGCGCTGCAGTGCTCATGCAACTACTGCTTTTACATGCCCTACATTTTCCTGTTGTGGCATAGGGCTGTGCCAGCCCGCACATGCGAGATAGTGTGTGTACAGCATTCCACCCCACATCGGGTTGGGCATGCGCACGCTTGGAGTATAGTTCGTTTCGCGTCAGGTTGTCTTTCATGCTAATTTTGTAAATATGTTCGTTTATTATTGCCCTTATATATGTACATGCAGGACTTTGGTCGAGGTACTGGGTAGACTGTAAGTATTTTTTTCATCGTATAAATTTTTTATAAATATCTTTACATTCTATCCCTCGGTAAAGTGCGAGGGCAATGCTGCGAATGCCGTGAGAGCGAGAGCCACCACACTGCTGATGCTGTGTACGTGGGTAATTAATCTACTACTATTTGTTACAGAACGAAAATATTTCCCATGCACGCGCGAGTGCTGGCTATGTACTGGCCCATGCAGCGAGGTAAAGTATAGTCCGCTTCGCCTTAGGTTGACATCAAGGGGCGACAGGGGCAAGGCATGGGAGGCGAGTAGGAGAGAATGGACGAGAGGCAGGAAGGAGACTGGGAGGACTCCAAAGGGATGTAATCTGGCATCCTGGCAGGGAGCTGGGAGGGATAGCATGGAGAAAACCTCCCCCTCCCACATTGAATGCACGCGCATGAAGTGGGGATATCGAGAGCAGATGAGAGGTAGGAAGGAGACTTGGATAACCATGAAACAACACCCCAGGATATAACCTGGCATCCTGGTGGGGTAGCCAAGAGGTATAGCATGGAGAAAACCCTAGTGTTCTGGTGGGGACTTGGGAGGGATCGCACAGAGAAAACCCCGAGGATCTAGGATGGATAGCACGGATTAAACCTCCCCCCAAACAGAATGCAAAAGTGTGAAGTGGGGATATCGCGAACAGACGAGAGGCAGGAAGGAGACTGGGAGAACTCTGAGGCAACCCCCTGGGATAGAGCCCAGAAGAAAACTCTGGTGTTCTGGCAAGAACCTGGAAGGGATAGCCCAGAGAAAACACAGGTGGCCTGGTGGGGGCTGCTGGGAGGGATAGCACAGAGAAAACCATGGCATCGTGGTTGGGACCTGGGATCCAAGATGGCCGCCATTGGCCACTAATGAGAGCGGGAGGGGAAATCCAACATGGCCGACGTCAGCAAAGAAAGACAGAGCAGGTGGTTGCAGCGTGATGTCATCCAAGATGGCCACCTGTTCGTCCCCTTGTCCCCGCCAGGATGCCAGGAGGGCCAGAACCGGTTATTTCCTACTACTCAGGAGACTAATGCTAGTGAAGCCGGCTGCAACACCCGAGTAATAGACTTGTTCTCGGTCAGACTAAAGAATTGATTAAGTGAGGGTGGAGAATAAAGACAAGTGAAGAAAAATGAAGAAAATTGAAGAAATCCTACGTCACAATAGTATCCGTCACACTATTTACATGAGCTTGGGACAAGCTGGTGACCCCAACGGAGGAAGGGTAGCAAATAATCACTGGGATAACGCAGTCGCCAGCTACGTTGCAATTTCAAACGATAGTCTGCAGGCACAGCTTCAAATAGCACGCATGAAAAAAACTACTGGATTATTCAACTTCGCAGATATCAATATAAGAAACTAAATAGTTGTTATTTAAATATATATTTTAATTATTTTGAACGTCCCTGTGTACCCAACACGGCAGACGTTTCACTAGCACTACTAGGGCGGAGTCAGCTATTTTCTTGAGCAGACTGGACGCTCACTAGACAGCGTGGGCTCAACTACTCGCTGGGACAGTAATTTGCCAGTCCTTGTTCGGGACTGGTTAGCTCAGCTCAATTTGTGGCTGGGCTGTTCCCGCTAGCACTTAAAGAGCAAAAGAAAAAATAACACCAACACACCGCTTCTCTTATTACCGCCAAGATATGCAGAAAAATAACGGTGATTAACTTACAGTAAGTATTTTGATTACGTTTTAGATTAGTCCTTGTGTAATGGCCCGTAAGGACAAGACACGAGGATTAAAATGTAGATTCACCCATCTGAAACACATCATGAACCCAGGAAGTAATATCTGTGAATTCTGGGGCCATATTTGATTACCATATCCATCCATAAACCCTGTGTTTACGTGTAACACCTATGATTAACCTAAAAATTCCCGATTAGAGCCAATTTTACTTAAAAGCACACATAAATGTAAAAAAAAAAAAACTGAGTTTTTCTACAGCGCATGGGTAGAAATCCGCCTTCTGAGGTCTGTGGATCAACTAACTTCCTGTAAACGGATGGACGAGCGGGCGGGAGAACGACCTGTTACAAATTCGGATTTCCGCCAGAAGCCTGGCGCACGATTTCTTTATAACTCGCGCGTGCGAACAAGTGGACTAGCACTGCGACCCTCCCCCTCACCCGGCCAGCGACAGCTTCCCAGAAAGCGGACCCGCCAGTGACAGTCCGGTCAGAAGCTGACCAACCAGCGCCACGCGGCTCGCCGGTGCGTGACTTCATCAGTTACAACTGTCCCACCAGTTCAGAGTGACAATGCCGGAAGCCGCTCCATCTTTGTCCAGCGAACCAGTTGCCGACGCAAGTTGTTACGCGGACGGTTCCGCCATGATGAATTTGCCATTCTTGTGACATAACTTTCTTTTCATTGTAATAGTTAAATATTTCTCAGTATAGAGCGTTTCTTTTTTCAAAAAGCCTTCAATGTAGTTGTTAAATTTCATCCACCCGTTATATGGTAATTGTGGAACGGTGGGAATCTGCTGATAATTTAAAAATGATGCGGCACTAATTACGTCATAATTATTTGACAAAAGTCCAGAATTTATGTTTGTCTACATGCGTAATGTGCATCGCCAGAGCGGAAAGGTTGTAGTTTCAACATAAGTGTCTGTAAACAATTGAAATCAGTTAGAAACCAGTAATTCAACACAGGCCGAGCTCTAACCCTAATGCCGAAATTGCATAACCTCGACAAGCACGACACGACAGCCCCGACACAACACTTAAAACGGAACAGTCAATCAAATACAAGATAGATCTGACGTAAGCCCGACACATTCAGTCATCCAACCAGCAGTTTTGAATTTAGAAATGATTTCTATTTACTTTGTGTCGTGCGGCACGACAGACAGGGTGTACAACCTTGAAAAATGAAATCGTACGACAAGTTTTCCCTACGGTGGCAAATGGGCAGCTTAAAAGGAATCAAATCTGGAACTTACAGTATTTGACTCGTAACAATAGCAGTTTTCCCTTCGCATGCCTTAGCTATAACACCTGCAATATTTGTCAGTGCCACCAACATGCCTTTGAAACTAGCCTTTTCAACCATCGACTTCTAAATGGTTCTGAAAAATTCTACCCTCTGTGTCGCGTGAATGAATTATCGGACAGTACATTCACGCAGTCACGATGAAAATAAAATTTTTATGTCGTGGTTACTGTTTTTGTCATGTCGTCTCGTGTCTGTCGGGTCTATGTTACTCCGATATTATGCACTATGCGGGTCTGAGGGAACTTAGCAAATATGATTTGAACTGTCTCTTTCGTTTTCACTAGAACTGCAATTTGGCATACCTGCTACCTTCACAATCCAATAAATGTGAGCCATCGCAAAAAACCACAAAGTTGATTCACTGGCAGGTGCCAAAAACAGAACGCGATTTGCATCAGCGATGCGTTAATCACTTTCACTGCGACAATGTTTCCAGCAGAGCGAGTATGGCGAAGTAGGAAGAAAAGAGTTGCTAATTTCTGATCCATTGTGCACGATGTTGCCGCCTACTCATAGGACAGATCTGTCGTTTCCTGCCAACTCAACGTGGTGAAGGGTCGCAAAAGCAGCGGGACGAGGGAGAAAAACAAAACTACTCTTAGAAAACACCCACACAACTGGACTGTCTGAAAACTACTCATGTGAGAATCATCACAGTTGGGAAAATTTCCAGTCAGCTGGGACCTGAGATCGTACCAACGGCGGGAGGATATAGCCCATTCACGGTTACTTGCAACTTTTCTGAAGTCCCGCTAAAGTTCTACTTCCAGGATATTCCTCCGCCTCATGCAAACAAAGCTTACAAAAACACACCAAAGAGCCGACGCACCGCATTCGTGCGCGCTCTTTCTTACTACAGTCGGTTCACGACTGGAAGAAACTTTTGAAAATCAACCTTTGAAAAAACACCCTAGCCGTTAGCTACATGCATATAACATTACAAACAGCGGCGAGCGCGGATACAGTTATGGCGTTAGATTGCCAGCACAAAGAGAAGAAATAGTTCTAAAGTTTTAACGTAATTTATAATTTATCGCTTACAAATGGGTTTCGANATAGATAGATAGATAGATAGATAGATAGATAGATAGATAGATAGATATATAGATAGATATATAGATATATAGATATATAGATAGATATATAGATAGATATATAGATAGATATATAGATAGATATATAGATAGATATATATATATAGATATATATATAGATAGATATATAGATAGATATATAGATAGATATATAGATAGATATATAGATATATAGATATATAGATATATAGATAGATAGATA
>NQII01008331.1:45163-72379 GCA_002778355.1 Clitarchus hookeri
TTTTTTTTTTTTTTTTTTTTTTTTTTCCTAATATCCTCTCTTTATTTCTGGTTGTGCCGATTTCTTTCGTTTCTGATACCTGTATAAGAGATTACTCGTAGTGCGCACGCACACGAAACATCTAATTTTTAATACTCACATTTTGGGTTTATATAATGAAATGTTTTTTCGCTTGCTTCACATATTTTTTTGTGTGAAATTCTCAAGATTAAAAACTTTACGCTTGTGGAATATCCATTAATAATAAATACATTACTTTTATGATGGGTACGTGCATGTACGAACACATGTACACACACACACACAGTGGAATGTAAACATTGCCATGTGACTGCCACATGGCAATGTTTGTTTACCTTTGGCAGAAGGATACGAAATGGGCTTGAAAGTAGATCTTTAGCAGGGCTTCAAGAAAGTCTCTTCCAGTCATGAACCGACTATAGAAATTACCAACAAACCTATTTTTTCCCTGTGCTTATTCATATCAGTTATAAATTAAATATTATAATTTGTAAATAAAATATAAGTAAAAGTTCAATTTAACCAAAATAAGGTAATGTAATGTTAACATGTATAAAACGCTTGTGATACATGGCAGCCAAACACGTCATACATAGGTTGTTTTTTTTAAAGGTTTGATTCAAAAGTGTGAAGAAACCGCGAAAAGACTATAGTCACGCATGCCAACTACTGTGTGTTACAAACAATTTAGCATACTTGTCGTTTACCATTAGTTGTGTTAGTATTATATACTCTATTTGCGGTATGTTAACACTTTTTGAATCAAACTTTTGATAAATCACCCCATGTAGGACATTAATTTTTTGTTTGTTTCCTAAATACAGTAACGTTATCACCAGGATTTTATCGTTCTGTTAAAAACTAAGTAATTTTTTTAGTTAAATATTTTTTTTTACTTTAATTTTATTTAATGAGAGAGTGCAATGTTTCATATCGAGTGCGCGCACCAATACGGTGAGTTGTCCCTTCGGTGCAATTTTCTGGATTTAGTTGAGCTTTGTTTGCATGAGGCGGAGGAATTTCCTGAAAGTATAACTTCAGCAGGTCTTCAGGAAAGTTGGAAGTAGCCATGAATGGACTATACCTACTGGATATATATTGTTACCACATGTTATTTTGTCTGTATTTACCACGTGCTTATATCATCTAGGGAGGCACAATAGTAACGCGTATTTGAAGAACTGCGCTTAAGTGCGGGGGTAAGAACTTCCGAGTGAGTGTAACGTGCGACCCATAGCTGCCCGTCTTCCCTGAAGAGTGACAAGAAGTGAGACTCGGAATGGAGCGACGCACAGTGGGCTGGATTCTCTAATCACGGTGCAAAAAATGAAAAAAAAATTAAACTTTTTCCACAGTCCTAAAATTTATCCTGTGTTGCTTTACATGAGGTGATCTAAATGTGTGCAAGATAAATCAAAATTCGAATGTCTTGTATTTCCAGGGTGACTGACCGAATACGGCAGTTGTGAGTGTTTCTGAAGTAGCCGCAATTCTCTGTCATGCATATGACGTTTCTGTGATGATGTTTTTTCCCGTACTGGAGATTTGTTTACATATTTATAAACCGCATTAGGGGCACTACTAAAGCTCCTTACTAAGACGTCATACGTGCGAGGGTACAGAGCACGAAGCGTGTGAAAACCAGTGCGTCACCGGCGGCAAGAGCAGACGGCCACTGTTCCCGTCCTCGCAAACCTACCTCAAAAACGTTTCTAGTACTACCAGTGTGATAGTGTCAAATTGCAGTGTTAATAGTCGAGGACAATATTGTACTTGTGGTTAGTGAAAATTAAACTGTTTCGTTTATTTTACATCGCAGATGTAAGGGTGCCGCCTGGCTAGGTCGCTATGAATCAGGAGAAAACAGGTTTAGCCAAAAACCACTCCACGTGCTTACATGGTGTCTGTTAACAAATGGTTTTTAAGACTCGTTACACGCCCGACAACAAGTTTCCATTTCCGTTAATGTGCATTCCGGTAGAGTGAAAATAGCTACACATCCCAGCCGACAGGAAACATTCCGCAGTAGCCAATCGGACACGAAAGTTCTATCCCAGAGCCTCGCGCAGTCAATGAGAGGACGGGTTCGCCCACATCAAAGGAACCGTCACGCCACTTGGCTTCTGTGTACTTACCTACTGTGTGACCAGACCATGTGCTCGGTGGTGTGCCGCTCTTGTACACGGCCAGCTCCTGCTCTCCACTGCGCACAGCATCCCGCGCACTTGCCGTCCGGACGGCCTCTCCGCGACTGCGCGCTGCTGCCACCGAGCATGTGGCTTCATCCATCTGTATAGCTCGGCCGCAGACCCGCGGCCAGTCGTGCACCTCTAGCAGCAACGAGAGCGGAGAGCTTCCTGCCCACCTGCGGGAGGCACGTGCTTCACGTCCCCTCCGTAAAGAGTATATGGGGTAGAGTGCACATTTCAGATGCGAAGTAACCAACTCCGTTTCCCAACACTTAACTGTTCTTCCTACAGAACTACCGCAAAGAACCGTGTTCGATTCCCGGCGGGGTCCCTGCCGATTTTTCGCATGCGATTCCGCTGGTCGGCGGGTTTTCNCCCGCCCTTACATTCCGGCGCTGCTCCATATCCAACTAGTTTTACCCTCATCGGCTCTCAAGACACCGTTGTTAAGAGCCACCCGAATCTCCCCACTCCAACACTCCAATCCTACAGAACTGTCAAAACCACGTGGTTTCGACTGCACATTGACTTCTTTGATATAGGCTAGAAGTACAATCGTGTTTACTAAGTTGTAACGCAATTACTGTACTACCAGGTTACGCAAAATGTCATTTCTCGTTAAAGCGCGGGTCTGACATTAATACCAGTTGTAAACATACGTACATGTTTACTTAACGCTTTTAATTCAAGGTTATGGAATTACTTTCTTTCCTTTGTTTCCAGCTTTACTGGCAGCATATTAGTCAATTAGCCCGCGAAATTATATGCAGGTAAGAAGCAGTGATATTTTTCAAACGTTGATTTCAAAGTGATCAAATAACCGTGAACAGCCTACACTAAGTTACAACTTAATGTCGAGCCTTGAGAGTCGTTTGGTGAGGCAAGACCACCATTATCTAGCTCACCATCCCCTCAGAGTACCGAAGGTCGGTCGGTGATTATAAACGATAGGCTGTTCACGGTAAAGTGAGCACTTTTGAGACCCTAGTAACTTTTTTCCTTTCAGTCATTCTGTTATCCTTTAACTACCTTTTTAAATCAATTTTGCCAAGTAAGTAATAAACACAGTGTTTATATTCCACCACACTCGGAAGTTGACGTCTAAGGCTAAAATAAAATATATTTATTGACTATTACTCCAAATGAGAGGGCTTTCAAATGTGCTCACTTTACCGTGAATAGCCCATAGAAGTGGACGCAGTAACGCCCCTGTCTCGGTTATCCAGGCAGGCCGGCACGCAGCCGATCGCGCACTCGCGGCGCTCACTACAACGAATAATTAATAAGGAAAACTTCCGATAACATAAATCAAAGATCATCACCTTCATCAAGTACAATGCGACCAATCTGTGACCATTTCCTGAAGTCTCGGTAGTGAAGAAACGTGCGAGACCCGCTTCTGTAAACCGAAAGACTTATTCTGGGGGCACTTACGAACTCTACATTTGCATCTATAAAATACACATCCGTGGTTTATGACCCGGAATTTGAACCCGGGAGACTGTAGTCCAGAGCAACTTCAATAATCTGCAAGCACGAATGTCCCCCCTCCTAACATAAAAACGCTTNCCCGGGAGACTGTAGTCCAGAGCAACTTCAATAATCTGCAAGCACGAATGTCCCCCCTCCTAACATAAAAACGCTTGAAAACTTCAATTACTTTGCGTTAGCTAATGTACGCCCTGAAGAATATAACACGGTATTTTCAGAAGTTCATAATGCTTTGTAATTCTGGGAATTGAAAACTTTACCTTTCGCCAAGCTTAATCTCACCAGATCGCCTTCATTTCAGAATACCGCATTCGACTGTCCAGCCTTTAATCAGATGCTCATGGAACGTGGTTTCAAACTGTTCTGCTCACATGAAGTTTTGTGACAGACTNCTGTCCAGCCTTTAATCAGATGCTCATGGAACGTGGTTTCAAACTGTTCTGCTCACATGAAGTTTTGTGACAGACTGCGATGCACACTACAGGAACCTAGACCATGCTATGCTACAGCAAGCTCGTCGATTTGGCGCCCTACTCGTGCAGTGCGAGACTTGATATGTACTGTAGTGCAAGGTCTGAACACAGTGATCGTGTAGTGACATTCGCATAAANTCGTGCAGTGCGAGACTTGATATGTACTGTAGTGCAAGGTCTGAACACAGTGATCGTGTAGTGACATTCGCATAACAGTCTGGTATTGATGCATGTTGGGTGAACTGCCTGCACAGAAGGTAGCACACCAATAAAATTACGCATTTTATCCTNTCGTGCAGTGCGAGACTTGATATGTACTGTAGTGCAAGGTCTGAACACAGTGATCGTGTAGTGACATTCGCATAAAAGTCTGGTATTGATGCATGTTGGGTGAACTGCCTGCACAGAAGGTAGCACACCAATAAAATTACGCATTTTATCCTNAGTCTGGTATTGATGCATGTTGGGTGAACTGCCTGCACAGAAGGTAGCACACCAATAAAATTACGCATTTTATCCTTCAGGCGAGGCTTGTTGAGTGCTTTCAAGACGTCACGCACATTAGAAACACCAGTTCAGAGCCTTGCGCTTAGTGGCGATGGAGCACTTGATGCGCGTGGTAGTGTCGCCCTTATTATCGCTCTCGAGCTTCTCGGCCTCAAGCGCAGAAAACAGCTTCAAGTACGCAGCTAATCATGTTTCAGCATTTTAATAATGCCTCTGGTTTATAAAATTAAGTTTCTAGTTCACACGTTCAGTCAGGTTCCGAACATAGCTTGTCGGTTCAAGGAAAGTGACTCTTGTTAGCAGGCTCGAGGTTAAGGGCCCTGCCTACCACGCGTGCAGCTGCAGACTTTAAATGGGGAATCAATGTTAAAAGAAATTCCTCCTCATTGCGTCAATTTTAAAGATGACTTTTAAAAAAATGTATTCTACGTGAAATTTCTTAAGGAATGTTGTCATGTTAAGACATCCTTCTAACTGTTTTGTTTAATAAATTTCTTTCAAAAATGTAATATTGAAATTTATATATAATAAAAATTAATAAAAAAAATTTTTTCAAAACTAATTTTATACAGTAATACTTTCTGAGAAAGTCACGTCAAAGCGTTTTTCGTTTGAAATTCTTATCTTTAAAATTGACGCAATGAGAAGGAATTTCGTTTAACATTGCTTCCCCATTTGAAGGTCGCGGCTGCCTGTTTGGTAGGCAGGGCCGTTAAAGCACGCATGATGCGGCTGTGAAACTGCGGTCCAGAGAGCAGGAATGAATAAATAATTCTCTCGCTGATTCCCGAGTGTCACCTACCTCTTCCGGTGCTATGGAATCCTAGGAGGAGCGCTACGCGGCGTTATGAATACCGGTTCGCGGGACTTATTCCAGTCGATGAACTGGTCGGTGGACCTGCCAACGCAGCGTCAGAAATGTGCTTTACGGTGACGTCACTCCAGAGGTCACGGGCGTTGCCCAGCCTAGATTCAAGACGTTGCCTTGTACTCGTTCATTTACCTCAAAGTCTCATTTCAGACGTGTGTCAAAATGTTTACTTCAAGCCACATGACGTACACACATATATGAAAAGTTTCCACTACAAAACACTGTTGAAATACGTCGTGCCAAATGTCCTTAGGTGATAAAAGCCCTTTGTGGCTAACGACAAAATAATTTGTATCATTTCAGAACAGCTGACAGTGTATTATTTTAATGGCACTTTTATTTTCCTTTGCAGCTGAATATATTCACTTCCAGTGATATTTTCTTGTTTTTATTGAATAAACAAAACTAAATTATTTACTTTGTAATGATTATTAGATGGAAATAATAAGAGTTGAATTTCTTAGCGGTGAAAAATAAATTAAGCCGTTTCCAATGGATTGTTACACTAAAACTCTTCCGTGCGAAAAGTGGAATGGTTATGAAATTAAGACGTTCAATAAATGTAAGATGGCGTTACATGTATAGTTGGGATTAATTTTATCGTTGAGATTAATTCCTCAAATTTTCGATCTCTTTTTCTTTTTGCTACAACTTCTATTTCAGAAGGCGTATCAAATTATTTTCGCTAAAACAGACGAGTAGCCCTATATTTCTTAAGGTGGAGCTACACTTTTTGAAGGGAACAGAAGGTAAAGAGGTTATACGGCGTTGGCACGTGTTAATTAGTACAAATACTATGAAAAATTACTTCACAATATAATAAAATCCATTATTTACATAAATTACATATTTTTCTTACAATTAAAGTCATATTAATTATTGTAATACAAATTGTTGACAATCTTAGGGGCAAAGAGGGGTTCACCACCCCCTGCACAAAGCCCGTGCACGATAAAGCACAGACAACAACATCCTAAAATGTATTTAACTGTTACAAATTCACTGCATTTGTTTTTTCCCCACTTGTAATTCCCGAGAAGAAATAAGCTGTTATTTTGTGCAGGTAATTACTCAGATGATAATAGAATTACTTATTAAACAACCTACCAACTTCTGAAAATGTACAAAGCAGCCCCCTGTGCCTTGTTGGTAAGTAAAACTAAATACCAAGTATTGCCAAGCTACAGCAAAAAATACAAAAATCCAAAATGGGGGGTATTACTCCCTCAAGCCAGCTGTATAATTGGTAGTCCTTACAAGTACCATTCGTTTTACGCGGAATAGTGTATCGTACAATAAACTAATAAACAAAAAACTTACTTCTCCGTACTAGAAACCGGCGTTGTATTCAAATTTATTCCCCCTTACCACATCGGAATTAATGTAACCTTAAATTGAGAGGTACGTATTTTTTTACAGTGACACAAAGCAGACCAATAGCATGCGGGCTTGTCATTTACTTGCACAAGGATTATGTTTGAGATTAATGATTCATAATATAGCCGAATAGGTGAACTTAAAAAAAGCTTGGGACGTTTCAAGTGTAAGTTTTCCAACATTCGGTAGTGCTGACAGTACATCACACCAATTAGTTTTGTAAACTTATTTCTCAAGTCTGATTTTCCTATATCTATAATAAGAAAGTTTTAGTATTAAATGCCACCACGGGAACTAACGTACTCAAAATTACCATTACTGCTCTGAAGAGGCGCCCGAATGGAAAGGGATAGGGCAATATCACCGCCCTCTCATGATACTCTGATTGTAGTGTAAAACATTAGGGACCTACAATTAAAGTTTTCGGCTGGTTAAAATATATATAACAGCGCCTCACAAACTAAAAGTTAAAAATGTATTATCAAGTCGCGCAGTTTTCAATTCAAATGCTAAAAGCGAATGAGACATTGTCATGACAGTGGAAACACCAACCCCTCACATTGAGATGGACGCCATTGCGATCACGGCCATCGAAGTCTCTACCACACGTCAAGTTGCAATTTATTTATATGTTTATGACCAATGCTATTTATGACTCACAGGTAACTCTAAGTATCATAATTAATCAATCAGGTAAATTTAAATAGGAAACGTTTTCAACTGTCCTAAATACAAAATGTCACAAAAAAAAATAATAATAAACTCCGCCAGATTTAAACCACTGCTTCAGCACCTCCTTTTCCAGAGGAAAACGGTGCATGGCTGGCTGGGGACCGACGGTAGCCATATAAGTTAATACGGGGTCATTCTACATCTTTCATCACGCCGAAATCTTGTAAGTCACCTCAAAATCCCTAGTTCGGAGCTGGTTAGGCCCAGTTGCTTCGGCTAACAATCCAGCAGACCAGTATACCAAAACCTCTTCAGCGGCACATGCGCGGTACCGACCCGGCTCGCAATGACAAAAGCGTCTGCTGTCATTGCGAGCGCGCCTGCCTTTCGCTGTTTTTTCTTGGGGAGCCACTCGGGTGTTTGTTTTGGTGCGACGAAGTGCGGGAGGTGTTTCGGGACCGGTCGGTCCGTAAGGATGTTCCGGGGAGTGCGTTCACCTTCCCCTAGCGGGAGTCTACACACAGGGTCAACGTCCCTCCCCCTCCCCGAGCGACAGGTGGCTTGTGGGTGGCAGGCCGGCAACTGGGAACAGCGGAGCATCGCGTCCTCCGCCTGACGTCACGCGCCCGCGGCGCGCACGCGCCCTGCTCCCAACTGCTCGCGAAGCCGTCGCGGCACCTCGTCTGCCACATCGAGTGAGTCAGCCAATGAAGAGATTTGGGCGGCTCTTAACATCGAGGTCTTGAGAGCCGATTTGGGTGAAGCGAGGTGAGTATGGAGCAGCGCCGAAATGAAAGGGCGTGGGAAACGGGAGATCCCCGAGAAAATCCGCCGACCAGCGGCATCGTCCGGCACGATTACCACATGCGAAAATCTGGAAGCGAGCCTGCCGGGAATCAAACCCAGTTCACCTTGGTGGGAGGCGAGTAGTCTAACCACCGCACCACCGCGGCCCCTCTGCCACATCGAGCGCCATGGGAAGACCTATATTTAGCCTGACAATTTAGCTTCATTAGTTGTTATTCGTTTAAAAAATTCCACATTTTATATGCATGAAATACAAAACCTGCCTCAATATTTCCAAAGTTTTGGGTGTCACACTATGGCGATGGACGAAAATGCAGCTTCAATTACGTCATAACATGACATCTCCTGTTATTCCTACCTACATGGGGAAGACCCTTGGATGTGTCAAATGCCGACATCACACTGGGATACCACAGCAGCTCTGCACTGGCAACGCTGCTGGCATCTGTGGGGTCTCCTACCCATGATGCTAGCACAAATGCTAACTTCTAGAAAGTCTGAGAAGGGATTTTGAAGTGTTAATAGTTACACATTTCATGAATTTATAGTCATCGTTTAAATAAAAATTGAAGGGTGGTGACGTTTTTAGGTGCGTCCTTTTGTTCGGTATTGTAGTACATATGGCTAACTTGCATTGTGCGAATCAATTTTTGGGTGTGTATGTGTGTGGTTGGGGTTGGGGGAGGGGGTTGTGGTATGCAAGGAAATTTCCTCTCCCATATCCCCTCTCTACGGCTTAGATAAGAAAAATTATTTTCCTGCCAGGGAAACTGATTTCCCTCTCTGAAGAGTGATAATGCAAGATGACCGATAAAACTAATAGTTTCGCACGTATAAAATATAACAACGAAGCCTTGTTGCTTTCGTCAGATGGAAAATACTGGCTGGAAAACACATAAGGCCACAAAAGACTGACATATACTGACTAAAACCGAGGTTTTCGATGTAGCGCAAAATTTCTGTGTCGTCTTTGGTGTACTTATTTTACACCGGGCTCTGATTGGAGACAATTAACACTGCAGTTTGTTTATAACCCCTATAAGCTAGTACATATTTCAGCAACGAGATATCACCCACTTTGCTGGAAAACGTGAATCACCAAAAGTCTAGAGTTCACTGCCCCCCCCCCCCCTACATTGTGAGACACGCGATGTGACTTCACGTATTCTTCCAGCAGTATTGCCAGTCGTACAGCGATGCCACTAGACGACTTGTCTCAACAGCTAGACTGGCAGCGATGTCAGAGTGACAGCGCTGCAAAATTTGAGATGCACCATGTTGTTCAGTGTTATGTTTCTGGCGGCGCAGTAAGCAGATCTGCTGTGGCTTCCCAATATTGCATAGGATTGCATTGCCTTGGTCAAATAGAACGCGGGCAGACGCGGTGGACTAGAAAATGGCTGAGGAAACAATAGAAGTTAATTGGTTTTGCGTACACTTACGCGTTTTGTATGATGCTGGTCATGTCCCACTTCATCATATTCCTTGTTTTCTTCAGATCAAACAGCTATACCCATGCAAGCGAATGCAACTGGATCTCACCATAGATTTGGTGCGAGGTGCATAAGCTGTTGTGAGCGAAACCTCAAGAGTGGATGTGAGTTATACCACATGTATGCAACTGATAAGACAATTCCATAGATAACATGTACGAGAAGGTAGCAATCGCAGCGGAAAATAAACAAGAGATAAGATAAGAGTTATCTCAAGGTCATAGACTTAGAAAAATTTCACGCAGCTGTTATCTTCTAAGGCTAAATCTTTGAATACGGCAGCGAGCAGTAGATCTAGTTTGTTAATGCTGCTGTTGGTATTGAGGTTATGTTACAGCAAAATGAAAACCAATGAACCGATTTCGTTCCAACAAACTTTATTGTAAATTATGCATTATACACAAGCTCTACATGACAAAGAACATGTAAATTTCCAATCGAACCAATTAACTTTCTATAAATCGATATTTCATCTCCAAGCTCAAACTTCATCTTCTTACTGGAAAACAGAACAGGCAATGGATAAATACTAATTACAGCAGTTGGATTAACAACACCATGTACTGGCACAGTCTTCAAACAAATTATATCATGCGGATCTATTTCAGCCAAACTCGTAAACGTCGGGTTACCAGCATTATGATGCTTATGGAACCAACAGAACTCCAAAAGTCTACTCCCTGCTTTAGCTGTTATACCTTGCAAACCGAATCTGTACATATAAGTCAAAATAATATAACTCTCTTCTACAATGACGATCTTGCGACAGCATATATTATCATTCTTATCAACATCATAGTTCACGCTTAAAATATTACGAAGTTACAGCAAAATGAGAACCAATGAACCGATTTCGTTCGAACAAACTTTATTGTCATTTATGCATTATACACAAGCTCTACATGACCAAGAACATGCAAATTTCCTATTTTCAGTGTAGAAGAGTGTTATATTCTTTTGACATATGTTCAAATTCTGTTTGCAAGGTATAACAGCCAAAGCAGGAAGTGGACTTTTGGAGTTCTGTTTTTTCCATAACCCGAAGTTTAAGAGTTTGAATGAAATGGATCCACGTGATATAATTTGTAGGAAGGCAGTTCCAGTACATGATGGTGTTGTTAATCAGACAGTTGTAATTAGTATTTATTCATCGCCTGTTCGGTTTTCCCGTAAGAAGATAAAGTTCGACCTTGCAGATGAAATATGGATTTATAGGAAGTTAAATGGCATAATCGGAAATTTGCATGTTCTTGGTCATGCAGAGCTTGTGTATAATGCATAAATGACAATAACGTTTGTTTGAAATAAATCGGTTCAAAGGTTTCTCATTTTCTTGTAATATACCTCAACACCAACAGCAGCATTAACAAACTAGATCTACTGTGCGCTGCCAGATTCAAAGATTTAGTCTTAGAAAATAACAGCTGCGCGAAATTTTCAAGTACATGACCTTGAGATAACNCTTGTAATATACCTCAACACCAACAGCAGCATTAACAAACTAGATCTACTGTGCGCTGCCAGATTCAAAGATTTAGCCTTAGAAAATAACAGCTGCGCGAAATTTTCAAGTACATGACCTTGAGATAGCTTATCTTATCGCTTGTTTATTTTCCGCTGCGATTGCTATCTTCTCGTGCATGTTATCTATGGAATTCTTATCGTGCATGTTATCTATGGAATTCTCTTATCAATTTCATGCATGTGGTGTAACTCTCATTCACTGTTGAAATTTCGCTCAAAACAGAGGTACGTATATAGTGTATATATGTATGTCGCACTTACGCGTTGTTTATGATGCTGGTCATGAGTCACTTCCTCCTATTCCTTACTTTCTTTAGATCAAACAGCTACACCCATGCAAAAATGCATTAGTCAATCATAATCCGTTTATAGACCTACAAAGAGGAGGAAGGGGGGGTATCAGAACTGCTGAAAAACATCCTATACGATGGGCGTTTACACGATGCAAGAAAGTGTGCAAGTGGCCGAGCATGCTTGGCCGGGCATGCTCATTAGCACAGATAGTGTGCGTCTCGTGTGTGTTGCTCGCTGCGGATCCGGTTCCTTGCACGGGAATTTAGGATCTGAAAGTGTTTGATATTTCATGCTCCGAGCTCGCTGCGAAGTGCCGTTCCGAACTGTTTGGTGGTGTAGTCTTGTGGATACACCTACTGACTCGACGGTGGAACGATGACTCACTGATGAAATATGTAAATTGTTACGAANCTGGTCATGAGTCACTTCCTCCTATTCCTTACTTTCTTTAGATCAAACAGCTACACCCATGCAAAAATGCATTAGCCAATCATAATCCGTTTATAGACCTACAAAGAGGCGGAAGGAGGGTATCAGAACTGCTGAAAAACATCCTATACAATGGGCGTTTACACGATGCAAGAAAGTGTGCAAGTGGCCGAGCATGCTTGGCCGGGCATGCTCATTAGCACAGATAGTGTGCGTCTCGTGTGTGTTGCTCGCTGCGGATCCGGTTCCTTGCACGGGAATTCAGGATCTGAAAGTGTTTGATATTTCATGCTCCGAGCACGCTGCGAAGTGCCGTTCCGAACTGTAGTCTTGTGGATACACCTACTGACTCGACGGTGGAACGATGACTCACTGATGAAATACGTTAATTGTTACGAAACTAAACCAACTTTCTGGAACACCTCAAGTGTAGAGTACAGAAATAAATAAGAGAGAAAAGTTTCTCTGGAAAGAATAGTTTCAGTTATGGAGATGGGCGGTTTTTGTGCAGAAGAATGCAAGACGAAAATTAAAAATATTAGCACTCATTATTGGCAAGAGATATTCAAGATCCGTGACAGCATGTCATCCGATGCAGATGCAGTGTATAAACCTAAATTGATATGGGTCTCATCTATTGATGGATTTATTCATAAACTATCTGCGCCCGCGGCTCCGCTCGCGTGGACTACAGAATTATTGTTTAGGTTTTTTTTAAAAATAAAGTTGAATTTTACTTAGTGTTAAACTTCTATACATATTATAAAACTCAACGTCCTGGTGAATTAAATGGTAAAAGCACTTATTAGTATGTCTCTGTTATAGATAGATATATGCTACCACGGAGTTTTTTTACGTATTTTTATTCTACACAATTCTTTACTACATGATATTGTTCCATCTTTAACAGTTTAGAGCGTATTACAAGAGAGTGCGCTGGCGGCAAACTTTTTTCTGACTTGATTCACTATTATCGTTTGTAAATTTTTTAAGATATTTTCTCGCGATAAAAAGTAGCCAATATCACCTTTCAGCCATCCAACTATTTCTGTGCAAGAAATTACGTCGATCCGTTGCTCCGTTGCGACGTGAAAGGACAAACAAACGAACAAACACACTTTCGCATTTATAATATTAGTTAGGATTCGCACCGCATATCACAAAAAGTAACTCTGTAAGTGTGAAGAAAATAATGTATTATTAATCCAAATGATTCAAAATTAAAATAACACTTACTACTTACAAGCTTAAAGTATGTTACCGTATCGCTTTAGTTACAGAATCATTCAATAAAATTTTTTAATTTGCAATAAATAGGCTATTAAAATTTACAAACAAATACTAAATGTAACAATAATTAAATGCAATAAAGGAAGAGTCTCTTAAACTATATAAACACGTTATTTATTTTAATTATTTTGACACAATTGTCATTTATTTAAAAATGTAGCATTGTCATTATACTATTAGGTTCACAACAGGAAATCCTACAGTTTGTGTGTGTATGTATATATATATATATATATATATATATATATATATATATATATATATAGAGAGAGAGAGAGAGAGAGAGAGAGGGGGGGGAGAGAGAGAGAGACAGAGCGGAAGAGGGAGGTAGGTTTGCTTCAGATAACATGTTTATTGTTTATTTGAATATGGTGAGACCAAAGTATAATTGCTGTTACAAAATACTTTGTTAAAAAATTTGAACTGCAACAAAAATGTCGATGTTCACCTAAAAAAATATGCTTTTGATTCAACGAAACCCCTTTTTTTTTGGGGTAAACACAATCTGCCTGTCAACCAAATGTTTCGTTGAACCAGATACATACATTTTCGCCATATACTATTGAGTTGCCTCAAACCTCCCTTTCGCTCGGTTATTAATTGTATGTAATTAATGATCTATGGGTTGTTGCGATGCGCCATTTTCAACTGGCAAGGTACAAATCCATTTGCGTTATAATATTCACAACATCTGTCTCGTTTTGCTATTGCCTCAATTGCTGCATTTCTGTGTCGAGATGCCTGCACTTTACCAAAACCTCATGCATCATCATTTATCCAGACCTCGCCTATAGATCGGACGACATCGTGATCTTCGGTATCAAAAAGATCTGGAGATACAAAAAGGAAAAACTGGGTCTGCGTAACCAGTTGTGTAAAGCATATGTAGCCAGCACAATAAGTATACCTGTATCAAATTCGATCAACAAGGATTTCTGAAATATTTCAAAACGACACCTCACTATGCGAAAGGCATTTTCCACAATTCGGTCGTCCCCTGACAAAAGATAATAAAACACTATTTTTGATAAACATAAATATCTTGATGAGTATGGCTTCAATAAGCGTTGTTAACGGAAACGCCTCGTCAGCCACAAATACACCCTCAGATTTTACTTCTTTAAACAATGATCAGCTTTTAAATGTACCCCGCGTCCAATGCTATTCCTGAAGCACCAGCGTCTATGTATGTAAACAAAATAGCCATTAGCAATGCTATTGAAGTGTTCATAGTTGTAGTCAGAACCACAATTAGGTGGAGCTTGAATGTGCATGTGCTTTCCACATAGAATTCCAAAACACCCAGGAAAATTCCACCGATGACTAAACCTTTATTCAATACGCAGCCAATCTTCTCTTGCTTCTGGGAACTTAAAATATGAGGCATACAAACTGAAATCTCACCATACCGTACATATGACACAGCACTAACCAGTTGCTCACTGTAATTTAAATAATAGTGCATACGCTCAGCATGTACACTGAAGAGCCAAAAAAACTGGTACACCTGCCTAATATCGTGTAGCCCCCCCCCCCCTTTTNAGGAGGCAATTCACGCCATGAATCCTGCAGGGCAGTCCACAAATCCAATGTGCACCAATTTGAGAAAGGGTTGCACGTCTGTCACGTTTAATGATTGTCGTCAGTCGTCGTTTGTCCCGTTCTTTCACGATCTTTTATCGGCCACAGCGATGTCGAAGATGTGATGTTTTATCGGATTTCTGATATTCACGGTACACTCGTGAAATGGTCGTACGCGAACATTTAAATTGTATTGCTACCATGGAGATGTTATGTCCCATCTCTCGTCGTGCACCGACTATAACACCACTTTCAAATTCACTTAAATCTTGATAACCTGCCATTGTAGTAGCAGTAACCGATCTAGCAACTTCGCCAGACGCTTGTTGTATTATATAGGTGCTGCCGACCGCATCGCGTTACTCTGATTGGTTCCATACCTCTGTTGTTTGCATTTTCACGCCTATTCTAGTTTTTTTGGATCTACAGTGTAAATCTGTCAGTTAATAATATACAAATTATGTTAGAAAAATTATATCCTTTAGCAAATAAGTCTAATACTATTGAACATAAATTATCACATGTAACAGAATCAAAATTTTATATTCTATCATCATTATAATTTATTTGGTAATTATTTAAGTAATGAATTATTTCTATAGGAATATTTCCACCAAATGAATCTAAGTAAGAAATGTCATTATTAAGTTTACAATAATGAACCCAATGAGTTCCAGAATTTGCAGATATATCTAAATTTACAATTGCACATTCATTTTATTAATCTTAACTGTTATTCCTCTATCATATAAATGTTTCTAAAAATTGGTATTAAATTTTTTAAATATAATTTTTAATATATTTTGTATGGGATGATGGGATTATTTCCAAATTTATTTCGGTCTTCCTATTTTCTTTGCTACACCTTAACCAGTTTTATTTTTCATTGCTGAATTATGTTTTTTTTGTTTTTCTAATTATTGTTAATTTTCCTGGTCTGTTCAACTGAATTATAAATACTACTGGCTCCAGCTGCTAATACACCTAATAAACCTAACATTTTAATAAAAGATGGTAAAATCCCATCAGTTTTTAAACGAGATCCTATTTTTCTTTGAATAATTGTTTAACTATAGGTAATGATAATGTAAATAAATATCATTTTTCTTTTTTAATTTTTAATTTTTCTTTTAAATTTTATTTTTTGTTTAATATTTATCACTATCTAAAACACTAAGTTTATTGATTGTAATATCAAAAGTTATATGTTTTATCTAGAGTTATATATAAATATCTTATTTTATTATATTAACATATTTTAATTCCCTAACCTAATTTGCTTTTAGAAAACAGTTCCAGAAACAAAAACAGAAGCAACTCTTTCACCAATTGGTAATAATTTTATCATCTTAGTGTCTAGATTCTAAATCTTTATTTCTATAAGCAATATCGTGATATTTACAAGCTTCATTTAATTTATTAATTCCTTTATCACCTCTTTTTAATCTTCAGTCTAATTTTGTAAAAGGACCACAACAACTATAACCAGGTAAATGCATTTCTGGTAAATATAAATTATTTAAAGCCCAATTTATCATTCCTTTTCCATGATGTCCAGAATTCCAAAATTAAAAAGGAATAACATTTAAAACTCTTATTAGATATGGTATTCCTTTAGGATTACTAATAACAAAATCAGAACATTTATTGTTTAACATATTGATAATACCAACTTTTTCATTACGATAATTTTATTTCCAGCATTTTGTTAACCATGAATACCTAATAATCTAACAATTAATTTTCTTACAACAGTCGTCCATATATATTCTTTTGGTAAATTATTATATTGTTTTATCCTTCATTAACTATGAGGAGTATTTGGAAGTGACAAAGGTTTTTTTTTTAGATTTCCAATTCCTTGAAATTAATAATTTACATTCATCACCTTTATTAGATTTAGGATTATTATGTTGTTTATCACTTAGATCTGTGCTTTGTCTGATAGCATTACTATTTTCTTTAAAATTTCTGCATAATTATTTAAATCTTCATTATTACCAAAACCATTTGGATCATAATATTTTTATCTATTTCTTTTCGAGTAAGTAATTTTAAAAGACCGTCTGTTGCTTTATATTTTTTTGTCTTTTATAATAATATAATCTTTATCACATTTAACTTCAGTATCACAAATTGTATTTTGATATCAATAAATATTATTCGAAATATATCATCATTTTTATTATTCAAATAATACATTTTTTCGCCACGAGGAATGGTTGCATAAGATTTAAAATTTTGAATTCCAGATGTACGACTGGGTCCGAATTCTTCTTCAAGTTCTATTTTCGATGGTTTATCATAAAATAATATTTCTTTGAAATGAAGTTTCTTCTGGTGTCAGTGGATAATTAACATTTTTAACTGCAACTGGGTCTAATGTAGTTATTAAATTCTTATTTTTTTCAGCTACATCTACAACTGTTTTACAAATATTTAGTAATTCATAGATTTAAGGCAATTCTTTCTTTTTATTTCTTTTGTACTCAGCCTCATGTGTTTTTTATAATTGCTAATTTTTCTATTTGTTTTTATGGATTTTTCATTTTTTATTTATTTACAAAAAAATGTACTATCTAAATCAATTATAAAACTATAGAAAGTTATGAAAGACAATCATTTTCACCAACAGATCAAAATAAAAAGAAATTAAATCTGTATAACAATAGAATTGAATTCGATATAAATATTGGCGATGGATTTTCTTTTCCAAATGGTGCATATGTTTATGAACAATTTAGATTATCAAAGAGAGACAGTGTTGGTTATTGTGGTCAAGATGAAAATATTGATGTTCGTTCTAATTTTTTTTTCCACTTCAGTTTTCTCGAGTTTAAATTTCAAAACATGGAGAAATAATTGAAGCTGTTGATAATGCTGGAATTACTACAACAATGATGCATGCTTTAGTTAGTTCACCAACAGAAAAATATTATTTAAAAATGAGTGGTGATAATAAATATCGTGTAAAATCCATTCATTCTAATAAAACAAATGAAATTATTTATCCATTGAGATATTTGTTTGGTTTTCTTAGAGATAATAATAAAATATACTTCAAAGGATGTTATAAGTTAACATCTTATAGAAATTCATATATTAATAATTGTTTATTTGTTTATCAAACTAAAAAAGCTGATGGAACAGTCGATAAAGATTACGCTGATGCAGGAAAAAATATTATTCAAAGATTAGAAATTATGTGGCCAATTGTTGAATATAAAGCAAATGCTATAAAAGAAAAAAAGAAAAAAACCAATAACACATATTAGTTTTAATTATTGGCAGTAATTCACAATTTTATATGCCAGATTTTGAAATTGTTGGTTTTCAAACTAATAGAAAGATCGTGCTGAACAGCATGTTCATGTTTCTATGTTTGATCATTGTGATGAGAAACATTTCTGTTATAAATGGAAGAAATGAAATTTTTTCTAAAGGAAACTGGAATCTAGATTTCGATGCTGCATTTTTTCATAAAATATATTTAGCATATCACGATTTTACATAAATGAAACCAAAACTTCTACAAATTATAGAAACAATGAACTTTATTATAAACCAACTTAAAATCCTGATGATGAATATAATTATTATTTTTCTTTGCTAGAAGACCATTTTATAAAATTGACTGTACTTATAGAAAAACAACAGTAGGTAAAGATAAAACAAATAGCAAAATTTGTACTGACTTTAATAAAATTAGCAAGTCAAAGATATCTAAATTATGATCAAGTGAGAGAAAATATTACTGAAGATGTATAATTTTTTTATATTATTAAATGAATGAAAAATTACTGAAAATATTGTTTATATTGTTCTTGGATTATTATCAACATGTGCTATTTTAAGTATAAAATAATACATAAAATAATTTAGAAACCCGAAGTTGTATAATTTTTTATATATTATTAAATGGAAAATATGAATTATTTAAATGAAACAGCAAAATGTATTGATAATATTATACAGATGTTTGGATACATTCGTAATTTATTCATTCAATTAAAAAAGTATTTTTCTAAGTAATTTGTATTATATTAACTATTTAATCTTATTTTTAAAACTTTGTCAGAATTTTTATAATTTTTAATTTTTTTTATTTTAAAATTTTAATTTTTATGAATTTTAGTTTTTTAATATTTTGTTAAATTTTTGATATTTATTAAAATGGTCTGGCTTTCAAAATATATTTTAATATTTTTTTTATTTTTTTACTTTTATTATTTAAAAAAATTGCTTACAATAAAGATGGATCAACTTTTCAGCAAGTTAAATAACTCAATCGAGTTTATAAAACTAAATGAGTTAGAATTAAATAAAAAAATATATAACATCTAATTTTCAAATTATATATACAATGTATGGTAAAAAAATGTAATGCGTTATGGATGAAAGTTTTAAAATCATTTTGTCCAATAGATATGTTAAAATGATTGAAAATGTATATTTGAAAATTATGAATGAAAAAGGTTAAAATCTTTGTTATATAGTAATTTTAAAAACTGAAAAAGATCAATCAATGCATGATATTAAATTTTCTGTTTAATATTTTTTTTTTATATTTTTAACTTTTATATTAAATTTTTATATTTCTTATTTTTAACAGATTCTTAGTTTCTTGATCTCTTGAGGATTTTATCAGCAAATTTAGTTTCTTGATTTGTTGAAGATTTTATCAGTTAAGTTAGTTTCTTAATATTTTGTGAAATTTTTGAGATTTAAGAAAGTGAACCATAACTCTCATTTTGCATCTACTCCCTCGGCGGACTGCGATCACCCAGCCCACTTTCTGATCGACCGAGCCTTTATTTATTTACATCGGCCACTATTGACATCACGCCGTAGATATACGACTTCGTAAAATGGAGTGTTTGAGCTACGAGGAAATAAATAAATATCCGTTAGAGTTTTCAAATAGAAATTCTTGCACGTTAATGGGTGCTCACTGTGGTCTATATATATATATATAGTGGAATTCTGAATTTTTATAATTCAGCCATGTAGATAGTTTCAACTCGGCATATTTTAACTGTAGAATCGTTCGAAAGATGAAAACTAAATTGCTCTATATTATCATCTACTTATTTATAGTAGACGTAAACAAATATAGAGATAATTTGTCACAGAGTATTTGTTGTGGTAATTCACGGAGATAATAGTTTATTTTTCCTGCACTATTGTCTATTAGTGATGGAATTATGAAAATGAAATATATGATTAAGTCATTACGGGAAAGATTTGAACCCCCTAGATATATCCCTTGTATGCATCTCTGTATCATCCTAATTGTGTTCGAATACCTTATATCCCACTATAGTCCATTCACGGTTACTTCGGCCTTTTCTGAAAGCCTGCTAAATTTCTACTTCCAGGATATTCCTCCATCTCATGCAAACAAAGCTTAGAAAATTACACCAGACGGACAACGCACCGCACACGTGCGCACTCAGTGTAATGATATTTTGCCTAAGAACTATTTCTCAATATGCATTACCAACACACCTATTTTCTCTCTGTTTTTATTCATATAAGTCGAAAATTAAATACCATAATTTATTGATAAACTATGTGTGGAAGTTCAATTTAGCCAAAAATAAGGTACTTTTATGTTAACACGAGTATGAAACTCTAGTAATACACGACATATTTAGGAAACTACCGAACACGTCACACATGGGATGTTTTATCACAAAGGTTTATTTAAAAAGTGTGAAGAAATCGCGAACAGACTATACATTGCACTCGGTGAACATTCTGGAAACCAGCGGCGTCGAGAAAGGGGAGACAAGACTGACATTTGCGCAACCCCAGTCTCGCTAGAGGAAACCAAAGACTTGACGTGGTATAACTGCAGGTTTTCATACTTTACGTAATTATGAGGATATTCGTTAAATGTGGTGGTCACTAAGCAATGTTACACGGTATCTTTTCTTACTTATGTAAGATTTTGTGTAAAATGTGTAGAAAGGAAGCAACATTCTGTGTCGAAAAATTAAATTTTGGGAAGGAACGCTTTATCCAGCACCAGGGGCGCTAAATTCTCTACTTGACCTTGCCGCCCCTCTCCCTAACACATAACCTAGCTGAGATAGGTTTCGACACCCCTGATGAAGCAATTTTTGATAGCGAATCTTTCCGTACTTGTGTGAAACTACACCGGCTTGGAGCATTTGCTTACACTCTAAAATACGAAGAAACGTTTATATTAGTACCACTTGACTTCAAAAAAGAACACGAGAATGCAAAGTAAGGAATCATAATTCTACTCATTTTTTCATAAAGCATCCTACTATGTCGTAGTGTAAATAGTTTTATAACTGCGTCCAGTATACGTAAGTATGTACTGCTGTTTACGTTACTATAATCGCTCCACTCTAGTATAAGCTATAAGGTCCGCTGTGGCTGTAGCGTCACTCTACGTGGCGTGGGGGCGGATGTGATGATGGTTTGAGTTATATTTCCAGAATGATAGTTTATGAAGACGGAGTGCGTTTAGACCGATTTTCACATTTATGCGCGTGTCCCCAACATTGGTTAAACTGTCGCCAATATAACTGTCAGAATCAAATGGTCAGCAGTGACGAACGTGTTTGTTTGCGTCATTTTTTTAATATGAATTAAATACTATGACTAACTTGAAAATATTCTAGTGGCATTGAAATAACGTTGGAGGATTTTTACAAACATCGCAAAGCACTTACTTACATAAACAGCATTATAACTTCAAATTCTATTCACGTTGTTTTTGATAGTTCTATTAGCAAAAAAAAAAAAAAAAAGCAGTTCGATACTGGAACAATAAGAGTGGTTACTGCGCAACTGGAAACCGCACTCCTCCCCATACTCCCTCTACTGTTCGGATCCCGCTATTGTCATGGAATCCCGTCATCTTTAACTTTTCTGTTCGTGAAATGCGGCTTAAAATTGTTTTATCTTCAGTTCTATTTACATATTTATTAAAAAGTTAAAACCAGAAAGAGCTTAATTAATTAAGTCGTTTTCTTAAAGATTCCTTCTCCCAAACAATGATCGTTAAACAAAGCTGGTGAATGATTCACTGAGAACTTATGAAAGTCTTGCTCTGTTCATGTAAACAACACTACCTTGTGACATTCTTATCGCATACAATTTTTACGTTCCGTTGCTTTCAAAATTATAGTGTACTGTTTTCAGTCAAGATGGGGTGTCAAGTTAAAATAATTGTCACTTCACATCACCAAATAGTTTTAAACAAAACATGTAAAATGAAAATCAATTTCTTAAATATTAGTTGGAGTGCCTATAATGTATATAACAATTTTATACACGCATATAACTTTGCATAAACATTAACAAAAAAACTTGACATATTACTTTTGATTAAAATAGCCGGTGTAAATATTTGCATCCTGTTGTAAGGTATAGTCCAGCGAAATGCAAAAACGCAGGTAGATCATTAATAACACCTCACAAGATCATTCGCCCCTACATCAATACAGCGTCACTTAGTCGCTCTCATGTAACGAGGACGACAAATCATAGATCACATGAGATAAATTCATCACATCACGATTTAGTCATTCTGTTCATAACATTTGATAACTACCACGTTAACTGCATTATTAATGGTTGATTTATTACAGACGAACGAGAGGACGTCCATTTAAATGGCAAAAATTAACAATCACGCTTACTAACAAGTTGATAATTTCCTTTATTGCCATGGTCATTCGCATATGTATTACCTGCTTACTTTAAATTTACTTTAAATTATAAATAATNTAATTTCCTTTATTGCCATGGTCATTCGCATATGTATTACCTGCTTACTTTAAATTTACTTTAAATTATAAATAATTAGGCTGGTATAAAAAGAGCATTTAGTACTTACCTGAATATTTTGATACCAATGTAGCTTATACCGCTTCTAATTCCATAAGTGTTGTTTCTTTGCGAACATAATTTTTCAGCGTTATACGTAGAAGTCAGTAAGTACGTAAATTCCGTGCTGCATGGCTGCTTCACTCGTGGCTTCACGAACTTACTGACTGCGGTAGATTAAAGTAGAATTAGTAGTAATTTNTGCTGCATGGCTGCTTCACTCGTGGCTTCACGAACTTACTGACTGCGGTAGATTAAAGTAGAATTAGTAGTAATTTTACATAAATATACCTGTGCAAATAGCAGTTAAAACTGTAATACGTAAAACATTATTATTTAGGACTCTCATTTAAAAATGTCTTCCTGTGGATAACGATGTAAGAGAGAATGCGCTACTTGAGTCAAAACATGTTTAATGAACACCTAAGCGCCAGTGTATCCCCACAGTGAAAGGTCACAGTGTTCATCATAACAGTTTTTTTTATAGAATAACTATGAAGGATTTCTTATTGTAGTAAAGTTAATATAAAGGCACTAAAAGAATTCGAGGTCTATTGTTTAACGTCATACATTCATTACTTGCAGAGCGATAAAAATCATTCGCACAAAACATTAGTTCCGTCAATAAATGCCATAATTATATATTTAATGATCAGTACCATCAGTGGCCGAGGCTGCTAAAGCATCAGTCACCTTCAGCTCGTAAGGACGCATGTTCAAACCCCGACCAAGCCACGGAGATGAGTGCCGTTTTTAGAGGTAAAATTTATGTTATCGTGCTGTGTAGGGTTCCAACAGTTATTCTACTGCCATAGATTGGGGGTATTAATTAAGTCGCTGGCCTATGTGGTGCTTGTCCTTCGTTGCAGCATGTTTGAAATAGTTCCCTTTTTACGAAACAGCAGTAATAGGTCGCGAGAAAAGATCTGCATTTGAATGCGGATTTTATCATAAATCATCCCCTCGAATACCCTTATCTTTATAATTCTTATTGATTGCAGTATTGTTCTTAATTTTTTACATTGAAATTGCACTTGTATTGCCTATAACACCAACAATAATTTTATCAGAAATAAATAACTTAATAATTGCGTCAGTTACATTTATAGTTGTATTAATTGTAGGTCTAAATTGAGATTCAAATATCTATGACTGGTAATCATTAGTACGTTCTGCATTCATACATTACGGGTTTGGACTCCTCCGAAAGAACTACCTTCGGAAAGAAAATATGGCCCAGGCGAGAACGGAATGGTACTTTCAAGATATCACGCTTAATATAATAATTATTTTGAAGCCCGCCAAAATCGTTTAAAACTGTTTTTTTTTTTTCAGACTGGTGTATTTTAAAAGATACTACCCGGACACGAGTGAAACTACGATAGGTGCCAGTACCAAACTTCACTGCATACTTTCTATGAATTAAACGGATCACCTCTGTAAGTCCCACGGGTACTCGCAACACGACGAGAACACTGCACGCCAGTTCCGCGAGCCTTGCGAGTAGCGGCGATGGCGCACTTGATGCACGTGTCATTGTAGTCCTTATCGCTCACACGCTTCTGAGACGCAAACGAGGAAATATCTAGAGGTAGGCGACCGCCTTCAGTCCAGTAAAACCAAACAGAAATTTGTCTCCTTGGGGAAAAAAGAACAAACAGGGGGGAGGTGGGGGGGATCCTTCAACATGAGCAGTAACGTGACCTTTCGTGAGTGAAAATAACTCAGGAGTTTGCACTGACGTCACAAAGCGTTGATGTGCCAAGCGAGAGCCACCTCTCTAAACCAGGAAATTTTCAGAGGCGTGAATGCTGCTGGAGCATGGCAAGCTCGCGTTTCTTTTCGCAGAGCTATACCAACGTTTAGCTTTCACGTATCCTGTAGATGGTATCTTCTTGTGGGAAGCAGTTTCGTAAGCTCCAGCTGTACCCGAGAAAGTTCATGACGTGACAGCCTACTTTGCGGGTGCAATCATTTGTTTTGTTAATAATTAACACATCGCCTTATGCCAGCATACTGATAATCGGGGGAAGGCTTGATTGCTAAACTAACGTGACCTTAAATTCAAAGAAAAATTATAAGGATTTTTCAGGACACGAACCCGAAATCTCGCTTTCCGAATTCATACTGACGGCAACAAGGAACTCGTTGTATTAACTTGACCTTAACTCTGTGACAAACGTTTTGATGAAATCATAGTTATGTTCACGCTGGAGTTAAGAATGGCTCGTCTTTGATAAGTTGTAATTCAGTGCTACCAAATGTGCGCTATCCAGGATCTGAAAAAGGCTAGTGTATGTACGTGAATGTTTGCAAGTAAACAGTACATATGATCAGTTGTTATAATATTTAAAACATCTGCATCTATGTGCCAATAATAACCTCAACTCTCGCCTGAATTTACTCAAATTCGAATACATAGATTTTCTTTAATACCTGAGTGTTTCAAACGTTAATTTGCTTGTCATTCAAATAAACACAGACTAAATTAAAACCTCAACGTCTATTGCAATCGTGGCATAACACAATATACAGTTCAGACTCCACACCTAATTTGGTAGGAATAAAAATTAATATAGAAAATAAAAGTATCGTTCCTCGAATCTGATTCGCTGAGATTACGCTACACTTTGAATTAGGCTGGAGTTGGGTCAACTGCTCGCATGGAAAGTTTAACTTCGCGTCGCTCTTAATACAATTAGAATACACTACTACGCGATCTATGCATTACGACAACGCTAATTTAACGCAAAGAGCTACATGTTAACTTAAAGTGACTGGGCCTTCAGAGACCTCGGTCACAGTCGCCAATGTGAACTGCTTTTAAGGGCGCTGCTAGTCCAGGACCGGCCGAGAATAACCATGCTACAAGAGAGCAAGTAGGAGTAAATGAATAAGAGTTTGTGTTTTGTTGAGTATATAAATATTGATTTACCTGCAACTTTTAAGGTATTGACATTTTTACGCAACATTTTTTGTAGAGATGTAGTCCGAGCAAAGATGGACAAAGTGTTTTTGTTTGAAAGCGATACCGTGAAAGGGGGTGGAGGCACGTCCAACTACCGTTTAACATGACTAGTGTAATTGAAACACGCGTGTTTATATGAAACTACCCATCGTACTCGCTGAACGCTTTCTTGTGAAAATAAGATACGCTCCGGTTGACTCTGAAATATAATCCATGCATACTGCATGGATTTTTTTGTTTAGCGACATAGCCAAAAACATTTTCAGAAAATTTCGTCTGAGAACAGACTGGCCAAATATTTTCAAACCTTAGAATAGACGATCTGATTTACCTTTTCTACACACTTCTCAACAATGTAAATGGCAGATCACTACTTATTCTTTCATGGGTACACTCTGCGCGTCGTGAAGACTACACACCAGTGCATTACTTTATACTTAGAGGCGATCGGTAATTTAATGTATATGCCAGTGTCGCCCTTAGTGTTCCTATGCTTATATGTGTGTAAGCCTCCAAGCAGGCATTAGAGGCGGGATGAAAGAGGGCCGTCCCATTCAAGCTAGGACGCATGCTCATAAAACGAGGAATACACATAGGTCGTGGTACTGTGGATCGCGTCCGATTCCCAGCATTACCACTTACGAACACCGAGTCGCTACCAAATGCTTCTGATACCACTAAATAATTATTGCCATTTTTCTGTGCTACACAAAAGCAAGGTTTATTCTACTCAGGTTGGGAAGCTCAATGCTTTTAGTTGGGCAACTAAAAATTTTCGCCGCTAGGTAAGCGCTAGTGTCGCATGTCTACCGGATTTTCTTTTTTTTTCTACGTTAAAAAAAAACAAAATAAGTGCAATAATAATAAATCAAATATAAAATAACTTGGTAACTAAGTGAAATCTTTCTTCTTTATTATTCACGTAGCTTGAAATGTTAATAAGTGGCCCCTTTGAAACACTGCACACCTATAACGGCGGAAATTTTCCCTTTGCCAAACCCTCCCATAAGAAATTGAGAACTCCCAGAGCTGTGGTTTTGGAGGAAGGTGATTGACACTGTTCTCTAAAGGTCCAATTTCCTAATNGGTTGTCTCACACTTACCCTGGTTACCTAGCTTATTTACAATCTCCCTACACATTAACATTGCACGATACCATTTGCAAGACCGTATACTTAATTACACTGGTTCATTACACTTTCTGTCTGCCGTACTGCCCGACCTGTCCGGGTCGGGGTAAATTTTTACTGAACAGTTTCAGACAGGTTATGCGAGTAAGCTTCTCTTCCTCTTTTAGAAACAACAAACAAAACCTCTTATCTTCTAAATCCCCCTGCCGCTCCATCCGAGCGGTCTGACGGTG